>OY759268.1:26076718-26199218 GCA_963662155.1 Lamellibrachia columna
ATGTCCCACACCACGTTAGGGGATGGGGTGGTCTGAACTCATACGAAACACTATAAGTGTTTTGGACTTTAGGAACGTAGGCGACGACCCTTTAAGCACATGGGCAACACGAGGACGCACCAGATGTGAACGGACATGCACCAGGCCTCCTTCAAACAACTATTCCATTATATCAGTGCCTACATTCGTTAATTTGGGGATGCACAACTGTTCTGAGTGATAGCATAGACACTTAAACGAGGAGTAATGTGTTTACCAAACTATCAGTTACGGAAGTTATAATTAACACAGTATTAACATATCCCTTTTAATTCACAGTAATGTCAGTTGTTGTGGCAGCATAGTGTTGATAGTACAGTCCGTCTTATATACGGACAGTGTTTTCCTCGTCGTCGATTTTAGACGCATCTACAGTAGGGATACATATATGGCGTGAAAGCACCGTTACTCGGTCTTCAAACACGTACTCCATGAATGCCTGCCTTCAGTAATATATGGAATGCACGACGGTCCTGATTAAAAATATAGTTCTACGGATAACGATTGACCTGCAAGTACTACTAGAGATGATTTGGCAAACATTAAATGACATTTGCATATGTTTAGGTTTAGCCTTGATATGTAATTGGTTGTTGTGTGTAACTTTGGAAGTTGCACATTTCGTCACTCACACATGCAATCTGATCACGGCATATCTTACGAGTACTCTAATTACTTTCATTACTGATCACAGGATATTATCTTTGCAAATTAAGTCTGGCAATGAATGCCGTGTGGATGTAATCATACACGCTAAGTGTCGTGTTTCTTTGACAAGTTTACAATCAATATCTAATGGTATGTATGGCAGTGTTCAGGTTGCAGCAGCATGTTGCTGCTAAGATTTTTATTTTGTCTACGCACTACAAATTCACTATTATTAGTACTAAGTAAAACCGGAATGGATGTTGAGCAGCGCCCTTTTGTCTGTTTCCAGAAAAGTGAAGTTGTTTAGTTACTGGCGTTCGTCGTGTTATCGAAAGGTCCCTGACGGATATTCACATCCTATTCTGTTGTGCCAGGTTTACAGTCTGGACGCATCTTAGAGCACCACCTATTCAAAATAGAATCCGGGTATTTAGACATAAATGGGTTATGTATCAGGGAATTCTACTTTTTGTGGAATATACATGTCCATGTTTACGTGAATGCTTGCGTTGAAACCAACACGGCTTCCGGGCAATGTACTCTATGCAAGATGCCAAGGAGGGCCCGTAGCAGCAGTTTCTGTGCACATCATGGATAATGTGGTTATTGACATTATGGATAATGTGGTTATAGTGTAGGCGTTGACATTATGGATAATGTGGTTATACTGTAGGCGTTGACATTATGGATAATGTGGTTATAGTGTAGGCGTTGACATTATGGATAATGTGGTTATAGTGTAGGCGTTGCTACAATATGCGAACATTAATTACAGCATTTGATAATGTGAATATGTATAATTAGACAAACTGCTTAAATCACAAACCAGTGCCAATTAATTAATTAATAACTACAGCACATTAGCCTAACAAACGCCATAATTAGTTATGCAGGTTCTTATTCTGTATGGAGAGATACTAGGATAGCTGGAAGGGTGAAGGATGGGTGCAATGTGGGGATGTAGCCAGTGGGTACATCGGGTGTATGAGCGTGAGTCGTTTACGTGCGAAATGAGTCCAAAATGGCTGAATGATATGGAAACCCATTTGACATAAATACTTAGTATGCATAAACATAATAAATATATTGAACTGGGAATGTAACATAAAATAACTGTTTTTATATATATTTTTTTAAAAGTAGGTCAATATATGCTTAAGGGGCCTATATTATATCCGTCACTCTATGTTTGCACCTATAACGTCAGATTAGTGCGACGTATGGCTATACATGCAGTGCCACTGTTACGATGGTGCTGCTAAACGAAGGAACTTCAACATATCAATATAACTATAGTTTATGTCACCCTTGCTCTTGCAGAATGCAGTGCATTCTGTGTATTCTTCACGAAAGAGCACCTGATACGTCAATAAATGTCATCCAAATGGGTACTAGTCTAAATGTTTTTCACCTTCGTCCAACCAACTTCTCCTGGGGAAGGCACCGTAAGATATATTTGATGTTAAGATATATTTGATCCAGACTCCGGCTATGTAAACAGTTTTTTTAACTTTATAACTATAACTGAAATGTTATTTATACACAATAATATTTATTATTAAAATGATAATGCCTATGTTTCTGTTATCTTGGTGGGAGGAAATATATCCAGGGTACGGCAGAAGGGTATACCCTAACTTCGTTGATGCTGGTCAGTGGCCCTCATGGAGATCAGAAAGTGAAAGCGAGAGCATAAAAAAGCGTTGTACGATCTTCACGAAGTTGCGGATATTTGACGATTACAGCAAAGACGATAACATTCAGTGTTATATTGAGAGAATATGCTAACTACACTAATGATCACAGGCTTGATATCGACGAAATCAGTTACATCCGTTTTAACATGTCCAGTGAGGCATGTTCACAATGGGATTGCGAGATCTGGACAGGATATTGGCGAGCGCAAGTTATGGTCAGTTTTTTTATATTTAAACTCTTCGGATTTTAAGTTAATTATGGAATATGCCCTTTAAAGTAATCAGTTTTCTCTAGCGAAATAGCCGACGTCCTTCCTCAGTATCGGCGTTAGAAGGTTTGAAAAGAGTAAATTATATATTAATTCACATCGACGCTTGGCTAGACAAAATGTTTTAAACAGGTTTTACAATTGTTTTCAAATGCGAATACAATATTATTGGATCTTCTGCATTTTTTATTCCTTGTGTTTTTTGCTTTAAAATAATAGTAATTTGTTGTTGTTTTATATTTAATTATTGTAACAAATCAATGAGTAAATATTTAACCATCTTGGTATGGAATATATTCATGGTTGCACATGGATAGGAGGCCGGCGGCAATTGACTCTATTTAAGTCTTATGTCCCACCCTTCGTATTTGGGGATAGGTGTGGTCTGAACACATGCTAAACACTACCCGGTTTTTGGACTTTAGGAAATGAGGCGACGACTTCTTAAACGTATCGGTAACACGAGGACACAACATGTGTAAATGGTTCTTGATTGCACCTTCAAAAATGGCTCCAATATGCCTACATGCGATTATATGGGAGATGCACGACTGTTCTGATTGATAGCTTAAAGTGGAAGTAACATTTTTACCACAAAATCAGTTATTCAAGTCATAATTCAAAACAACGACTGTAAAAAGTTGTAATTAATAGAGTATTAACATATTCCTTTCAATTCAAGATAATGAATGTTGTTGAAGCAGCATAGTGTGGATAGCACGAGCCGCCTATGTGTGAACTCTTCTTTACGCACCGCCGATTTTAGACGTATCCTTAAAGCGTAGATACATCTGACATGAAAACACCTTCATTCGGCCTTCAAATACGTGATATTAATGTTTATATTCGGTACTGTGTGGAATACTAGATTGTTCTGATTAATACTCTTGTTCTACGTGTAATGATTTATCTGCAAGTAATGCAAGTGATGATATTGCTAACATTTTAATTATATTGACATATATTTTCTGTAGAAAAATACAATAGCTTCACACACGTACATTAAAAATAAAACACAATTTATGGGGAAATAGGATTCAATAGTAAATATTGTATTGAAACAAATACATAATACAAGAGCATGCTTGCTCGTTTACGTTCTACGATAATTCCCAACATGTACATGCATTCTTGAACATGTCTTTTGCTTTACTACGAACATATCGAAACAAGAATAAATAAAGGAAGCTATTGACAAACGAATTACAAAAGACAGCCCAAACTGCAACAAACTCAAAAGAAGGCGGCACATCGTCTGCCACCCCCACAACGGCTGCTATTAAATATATAGCCACTGGAATTGTTAGAACGACATATGCCAAACATATAATCAAAATGTTTCTACCAGAACGAATCGACTTAGAAGTCAAAGACGGGATGTTTCCTAAATCAATGTGTCCTCCGATCGAATTCGTTTGCGCTGCGATTTGACGATGAGTTCGGACGATGACGCGAAATATAGTTGCAGTGGCGTAAACGATCACAGAAACAGGCAGTATGAATTCGACAGTGATGTGAAATATAGCTAAAGCGGCAACGTCTTTTGGCAGCTTAGACATAGATGACTTGCCGTAAATACATGTGTCAATATTCCAAGAAGCCACCCAGGGGGTTAGTGCTGTCGCGATCACTGTTCCTGACACCCATATCCCAGCTATTATGAAGCAGCAACGTCGTCGAGTAAGTATTTGCTCATAACGGAGCGGTTTCGTTATGGCGACCATTTTGCACACGGTCACCCAGCAGAGACTGTGCATAGAGATGAACATGAACCAAACCGTGCACATATGTTGAATCATGGGAAGGTATTCAAGCATGTTACGAACACTTGGCGTTGCCTTCGAACACACGGCGGCACTGATGGGCATCACTGTACATCCGGTGGCGAGATCAGAAAACGTGAGCGAGAGAACGAAAAGCGTCGTGCGATCCTCGCGAATTTGCGGATATTTGACGATTACAGCAATGACTATAATGTTTAGCGTTATATTGAGTATGATCACTACACTGATGATCACAGGCTTGATATTCTCGAAATCTGTTATATCCATTTTGGCTTATCCGGTGAAGCCCGTTCACAATGACCCTGCCTTCTCGAGAACAGCAAACAACACAATCCACAAATATGGTGCCCGGGTTTAGCCTGGAGAAGTAATTGGTTGTCAATCAAGATACTTTCATTGCTCGTGTTTAGCCGGGATATGTAATTGGATGTTGTGTGTGACTATGGAAGTTGCACATTTTATCACACGAATATGAAAGTTGAACACGATATATCTAACGATGAATCTAATCAGGAGATTTACTGGTCACATGACACATGATACATGTCACATGATACTAATTTTGTCAATTAAGCCTAACAGTTAATGTGTTATGGGTATAATCATGCACGCTAACTGTCGTGTTTCTTCGTCAAATTTGCAATCAATGTCAAATGGAATAAACCTTTTCAGGTTGCAGAAATATGCTGCTCAAATATTTATTGTTTCTACACACAACAAACATACTATTATTAATACTACGAACATTCCGCATGCACCATAGACTCTTAATATTTATATGCAGAATAAAACAAAGTTTATGGACACATTTTTGTTCAGTGGAGCTCAAACATCCTCCGCATGTCGGGGTAAGGCGGATGTGTTTAAAAAGAATATAATGTATGCTTTCAACTAAACGGCCTTGTTATGTTTTCCGCTTAGCGGAACCTTTTATTGTTACACATTGGAGAGAAACATTGCAGTCGAGTTGTGGCTAATAAATACATCATCAAATGGCGACGAATATTTGTATTCTTAGTAGGAGAAACGTGATATACGTATTTAGTGTTATTGGCCAGGCAATGTAATGGGGCCTCTTACGCATGTGGTATATCCTTGTTATTTGATGACGCTAACGACACAGTTGTTAGTACTTTAAATTGTTGATATATATTATATAGATGTAGCAATGGCATACACGACACAATGAGTGTTCATTGCATATAGGACATCCAATAATAACCATCAAAATATATTTGCAAACATTTGTCTGCAATACTTTGTGTTTTTCTAACAATTCTGTAGTGTCATATTGGTAATTGTCTTCCACGAAGTTGTGAACATAAAAGATGTCGGACTGCATTACAGCGCCTCGCAGTGAACAATTACGCGATTTAAGCAAACGTTGTGCCGTAACAGTTCGCCACGCGGCGCTGCATGACGCAACGGTGGTCTACATTTAACGGTGCATCCTTAAGTCTATTTATACTAGCCTAATTTCAAATTAACTTTGCGAAAAACGAAACCTGCCAAGTGTCCACTGCAACTTACAACCTCGTTTGTGCAACATTTTAATGTAATTTTTTGTGAAATCATCAGACAAACTATTCAATTACTTAATGCTTTTTAAGCATTAAGTGAAGTAAAAAACGAAATGCTCAAGAACACGATTCGCAACTTTGTCATGTGATCGGCGAGAGGATTGAAATCACGCCGATGATCGGCATTGACTCGCACAGTGCTTACCATTTTGGATATTCACTGTTTTGATCCTTACCAGATCTAACGTCTGAAGTTAATAATTTCGATTTGAAAAAAAAAATTATTAAACAGACTGGGCACATGCGCGATAGGATGAGTCATTTGAGGAAGCACCTTTAACAATTACTACTTCACCCCATCTCGTTTGTACGCTTTGTAAAAATATGTAAATGTGAACTTACTCACCCCTGCTGTGTAGAAGACGTAGAAGAGAATGACGAGAATAATGGAAGTGAGATAGAAAGTGATCGTGAAGAAGAGCAATCCTGAAAGGTAACGAGAATAATGTCAATTTCATTCTGACACCTAAACACTTAACCCATGCTTAAATCCACACTACAATGATACGTATGATATGATAAACAATATTATGCAGTAGTGCAAGTGGTACATTTGCCATTATATATATATATATATATATATATATATATATATATAAATATATATATATATATATATATATATATATATATATATATATATATATATATATATATATATATATGTGTGTGTGTGTGTGTGTGTGTGTGTGTGTGTATGTATCACATCATTAAGTGTATTCTCATCACAAGTTAAGTTTATCTAAATCATCACGTTATATATCTAAGTTATCATATATAGTTGTTGTGATACATATAGCTAAGATTATGTCGAGAAAGACCCAAAACCAAGACTGGAAAAATCTAACGGCAGTTTGGCAAAACACCTAAAAAGATTTATAACCTTAATAAGATTGAACAATATTGCCATCCAAAGTTACAAGCGCATATGGCAAGTGAACTAAGAAGTCGTTTGCTTATCGAGAGTCCAACATTTTGTCATCTATATATAATTGGCCTTGATCACATGTGTCAATTTATTGAGATATATATGTTAACACAATCAGATGGCAATACAGTTTTTAACACGGCTGTTACATAAACAAATATGTTATTCATAAATACTGGTTTGTGGGGTTAGGACCCACCCATTCCGTAACATTTACACCGTTTCACGTCGCGCTGTAATATCCTCACCTCCAAACTATGGCTTTCATAAATACTGGTTTGTGGGGTAATGGCTCATTAACTCCGAAACCTTCACACTATTTCACTTCGCGCTATCATGTCCTCAACTCCAAACAACGCTTTTCGTAAATACTGGTTTGTGGGGTAATGGCCCATTAACTCCTTAACCTTCACAACGTTTCACGCTGCGCTATGATATCCTCACCTCCAAACCATGCCTTTGATTCAGTCTCCTCGTATTTGCTCACCCAGCTTTCATTCCAGGAGTGGGCAAAATCGACAATGAAAATCAACTGTATGAGAATGAAGAGGAACGCGCCTATCATCCCTATCATCATCCAAGCTGAACAGAAAGACAAAACAATGCTGGTTGAGAATGAAGAGGAACGCGCCTATCATCCCTATCATCATCCAAGCTGAACAGAAAGACAAAACAATGCTGGTTGAGAATGAAGAGGAACGCGCCTATCATCCCTATCACCATCCAAGCTGAACAGAAAGACAAAACAATGCTGGTTGAGAATGAAGAGGAACGCGCCTATCATCCCTATCACCATCCAAGCTGAACGTACAGACAAACCAAGGCCGGGTAAGAATGACATATTGGTAATATCATATACACTTGTGCAGCCTGAACATAAGTATATGTTCCCTTTGGTTTAGTATGCTGTAATTGTATCTAACAGTTTTGTATTCTGTAATTGTATCAAACAGTTTTGTTTGTTGCAATTTTGTCTAACAGCAACAACGGTTTAAACTGTCTTCAACAGTTTGCTAGCTGAGTTTGATAATATCACCAATGTTATTATAATTTGATATTGTACATTCACCTGTAATGTATACGAGCTTGTGTGGTACATTTTCACCAGTAATTTAATGATGTACCTGGCTGTGCACAATGTTTTGCAAAATGTATTGTAAACAGAACCACACCGGGAGACAAGGGGGTATCTAGATGATAAAGCACACAAAATGTATTGTAAACACAACCACACCGGGAGACAAGGGGGTATCTAGATGATAAAGCACACAAAAAGTATTGTAAACAGAACCACACCGGGATACAAGGGGGTATCTAGATGATAAAGCACACAAAATGTATTGTAAACAGAACCACACCGGGAGACAAGGGGGTATCTAGATGATAAAGCACACAAAATGTATTGTAAACAGAACCACACCGGGAGACAAGGGGGTATCTAGATGATAAAGCACACAAAATGTATTGTAAACAGAACTACACCGGGAGACAAGGGGGTATCTAGATGATAAAGCACACAAAATGTATTGTAAACACAACCACACCGGGAGACAAGGGGGTATCTAGCTGATAAAGCACACAAAATGTATTGTAAACACAACCACACCGGATGACAAGGGGGTATCTAGATGATAAAGCACACAAAATGTATTGTAAACACAACCACACCGGGAGACAAGGGGGTATCTAGATGGTAAAGCACACAAAATGTATTGTAAACACAACCACACCGGGGGACAAGGGGGTACCTAGATGATAAAGCACACAAAATGGATAAAAAAAAAAAAATACTGAGGTCAAACTTACTTTGGCCGAACGCTCCTCGGGGGATATAAAAGGCTCCAACAGCAATAAGGATCACGAACAGGATCTTGAAAAACCAGAATCTGCAGAGGCAAATATACAGAGAGGCGCTGAAGTCTAGTGGTTACCACAATCGCTTTACATGTCAGATTTGTGAGTTCAAGACCCTGATCGGACATGGCTCTGCTTGGTGTAAAAACGTTAATGTCAGTTAAATTAAGTCAGTTAATAGAACGTTGCCGAGTACTGGAAACAACTAGACGTACACCTGTGTTTTATTTTAACAAATAGTGTTTTATTTTAACAAATAAAACACCATCAGACGACCACTTTGCGTACGCTGCTCGTAAAAAACTAATAGTGTGATGGCATATATTTTAAAGAACATTTCTAGTGCAATATGGTGTTACGATTTATACTGTTGAAACACCAAAAAATGTAGTTCATCCACTGAATGTACATTTCGAAGGAACAATGGAGACAAGGGAAGAAACAACATCGCGTAATTGTCCTATTTGAATCTTTCGATGATTTGAACAAACAAAGGCATGTTTTGTTAAATCGAATGCGGATGTTGCATAAACCATCCATACACTACATATTTGGACATTAATGCACTGGATTTGCGATACACTACACATTGAATCGTTTAACATGAAATTTTAAATAAAAAGTAATAACGTTGCCTACCCATTCTGTATCTTCGACCGAGGGTCTTTTGAAGATTGGACCTTAATCATGAGGACCATGAAGAAGAGGAAGAAGATGGAGAGAGCGAAGCAGACGCGATACACAGCCAGGTACCCGACGATGTTGCTGCATTGCGTCAGACCTTCCGACTGCACAACTGGAATGCCCTCACACAATGCTGGAATCTGAAACAACAACAGTATGACAGTAGAATAGACATGTCTGCCGGTGACTAACCTCTCTTCTTCTACATGCCACGTGTCAACCATGAACGGTACGGTCGCCGGCAACGTAACAAACATCCTGGACATCCTATCATAACTCATAATGCTGTCAAGGAATTTGTATGAACGTTATTACATTACCAATAACTTATGAATACTAAGCACATGACATAATAAACACGACCATAACTTGAGAACGTGAGCTGTCGAACGACAGAAGTGAAGGTGTGGGTGGTACGCCACAATCTGCTTCCTGCAATCAGCTGAACCCATTCAACGAGAACAAAACGGAATCCATCGTGAATAACCTGACGTGTGTTCAGATTCCTGAGAGTGTCGCCGTCTTCGTCAACTCTGAATCCGTGATATTGGTGTTGCGTTCGACTGTACCCTGTGAACGGCTACGTAGATAAATTGCACTTGTCAAATGTCAGACTGCCATTGAACATACTTTTACCTGAATATACGCCGCGTTATAAATGCCTAATTTATTTATTTATTCATTTATTTAAAGGCCACAGACATATCCGTCCGGCATTATACACATTAGGAATCCCTAAGAAAGTGAGGATTGCGCGTGATAAGTGAATTGTTGCCGAGTCGGATATGTTTGAAAAGTTAATGTTGTCTGCAATGTTAAATTAGATGATGGCAATAGACAAATGTTGTCCGCTCGCGTAACACCAGACTAATTATTCTGGAGAATGTGCCAACATTTCAAACTCAGATTCCGCCTCGGCTGAAATTGAGGGGAATTAGCTTTCGGAGCACTTTCTGGAAAACGAGATGTAATATGCTGTAATGTTCACGAATTTTACGTAGCATGTGTGTAAATACAGAATAAATGTGCTGTAAAAGTTAAAGAAAATCGTCAGGCAAATGTTCGAACCTTAAAAGTGACTCACCCCAGTAAGAGCTGCTGACAGTGTAGGTGTCAGCATGATACACGCAATAAAGACGCCGACGAGCAGAAAGAGCGCATACATGATGCGGGTGGAAGTGGAGCTCTTGCATGCCGGCCCACAGCACAGACCGCAAGCTGTGCTGCAGAAACAGCAGGCTAACTGCAGGGGGAAAACACGCGCTACGCCGGGCTTATAGGCGGACATGTACAGAAGCGTGGATCCGTCAAAGACGAAGAATTACGTGTTGTAATGCTATTGATTACTTGTTAGTGTGTGTGCGTGCGTGCGTGCGTGCGTGCGTGCGTGCGTGCGTGTGTGTGTGTGTGTGTGTGTGTGTGTGTGTGTGTGTGTGTGTGTGTGTGTGTGTGTGTGCGCGTGTGGGTGTGTGTGTGTGTTTGTGTGCGTGTGTATGTGCATGCGCGCGTGCGTGCGGGCGGCGCGTGCGTGCATGCATGTATGTATGTATGATTGTATGCATGTATATGTATACCTGTGTAAGTGTGTATGTATGCGTGTATGTGTGTATGTATGCATGTACGTATGCATGTATGCATGTACGTATGTATGTATGTATGTATGTATGTATGTATGTATGTATGTATGTATGTATGTATGTATGTATGTATGTATGTATGTATCTATGTACGTATGCATGTATGTATGTTTATGTGCATTCTTACATATATTATGTATGTAGTACACGTGTATATATACTCCTACATGTGTAAATCCGTACGTGCACGCACACACGCACACACGCACAAATGCACACACGCACACCCGCATATACTCACACACCCTGTAAACATAATTATTATACGCGGTTATTATGTGTTTTTGACAGGGCAGTGCTTTCAAAAGACCACCCCAAGAGTAGAACTCTTCTGTACAGTGGAGATAGAATTTGAAATATTTCCTGTCTTCTTAAATATATACTCATTTTTATTGCTGCCAGGAATATGTTTGATTTGACAATATATATTTACACAGCAATATTAGGACTAATCTCAAAACATCGATTTACGAAATTAGGAACCTCCGCTGCATGAAACTTTGAATTACATCGATCTGTGAAAAATTCCTCATCCTTCAGGTATGACCATCACATTCCGTTCACATTCAGCCGTCTTAATACTAAAATGTGAAATGAAGAAACAGTTTGCTTATTTACAAAGTCGACACTGTTTGAACAGAGAGTAAAAATAACATCTGAACACACCTATTTGAAACCTGTGATATGTCAATCGTGCACTGCTACAGGCAGCGCCGCCTATTGACAAACCTAAACTGACGTACTGTGTAGGGAGTTCGGGTGCATTATGGCTATATTTCAATATATGTCTAGGAATGTTATTTACGCCAGATTTATTCCCGATCATTCTTGTGGCCAGTGATTTCTTACTTCATCACAAACCAATGTGTTTAGTTGTTGGGTTAATGAATGAAATCGTAAGCTCGAATTTACGACGCCTGCATACGGGAACTTAAACATAATTGGTTGTGAACTCGCGGTAAGAGGTCGAACGGGAAATGATAGGCTTTTCCTGGAAACGTTCTTTGAAATTGACCGCGTGCACGTGTGATTGCAGAAACACGTAGACGAAGACAACAAGTGGGGCAAACGACGTGCATCCGCACATGGCATGGGTTAAACTGACACATTCACATTTCAACAGGTCTGCTAGATATATTGTAGTATTACTACCAACACTAGTTAGCGAGCTTGGTACCGATTGCATTTGAAAATTAACCTGCTCTGAAAACTTTCAATTACATTTGAAAATGTGTCATTGGATGCACAAAACTCATATTTTAAGAGGGGCATTTAACTTTCTATGTTTCGTATGTAAACTAATAAGTGATTAAGCCTGCCCTCCATTTGGCCGCCCCCCGTACACCGATAAGACGGCGTTAATGACGGGGTGTTTCGAAGTGAACTTCGTCGTCAATATCTCAATTTACGCTGTTTAGATTTATTTGTATTTTTAATGTAAACTGTATATTCTTTTAAATGGAAACAAAGTCGTGGTTGTGGATCTATGCACCTATAGGAATTACTACAACGTAATAATTTGCAACTGGAATGCAGAATATCATGCCAGTTGCTTACTTTGATCGCACTGGCTATGTATGCTATGTCCAGATTTAACCTCATCTGGAAGAACAGAGACATCAGCTTCAATACCAAGCTCAAGCTCTGCAGAGCACTCACAGGTTGATGCGAGAGCTGGAGCTGACAGCTGAGACAGAGAGACGGTATAAACATTTGAAGCGAAATGCTTCAGGAAACTTCTCCGCATTTCGTATACTGGGCACAAAACAAACAAATATGCAAGACAACAAGTGGACTTCCTTGCTAGAAAGAAAGAGTCCTCGTTTGCAACAATGAAATGACGTAAGCCCTCCTGGTTTGGCCACATCACTCGACACAGCACCATTACAAAGCCCATCCTGCAAGGCACCGTGAAGGGCAGGAGACGACAGGCAACGCTGGCGAGGACTGTGTGTGAATAGCACACCTACGACAGTCCTGGTTAAGTGATGAAGTAAAGGGAAGTGAGGCTTACTAGGAAAACCTTGTTGATAATATTTTAATTTCATGGGCTGCGTCATAATGTTAGATAACCCTACATCGCAAAAAAATCATAGTCTGGTAATATTCGCATGCCAAATTAAAATATATTTGTATGCACCTATTCATATTCAAGACAGCGTGTTGTAGTAGATGGAGAAGTTTCAAACTGGAAATCAGTTTTTAGTGGGGTACCACAAGGATCAGAATTAGGAACTTTATTATTTTTAATATATATATCAATGACTTGGGCGACAATATAACAAGTAGCGTACTCAAATTTGCAGATGACACAAAAGTGTTTAGAAAGGTTAACATTGATGGTGATAAACAACATTTACAAAACGATCGAGACAGATTAGTGAAATGGTTTGAGAAATGGCAGATGTTGTTCAATTTTGGGATATATAAATGCCTACATACAGGACATGGGAACTTGGATGTAAACTATAAAATGGGAGATACCGTTCTGGGTACTAATGTAAAAGAAAAGGACTTAGTGCTGATATGAACGTTTCAGAGTAGTGTGGTATTGCAGCTTCAAAGGGTAATAAAATCCTTGGGTTGATTAGGAGAAACTTAACTTACAAGGATAAAAAGCTAATTATACCTTTGTACAAAGCAATAGTTAGACGTCATTTAGAATACTGTATACAAGCGTGGAGGCCATATCGTAAGAAAGATATATACATACATTTGAACGCATACAGAGGAGATCAACTAAAATTATTCCAGAACTGAGAGACCTTAGTTATGAAGAACGCTTGAAAGAATGTGGTTTAACAACTCTAGAGACAAGGAGGTTAAGAGGAAATCAGATTGAAGTTTTTAAGATATTGAATGGGTATGAAAATATTGATAGAAATATGTTTTTGTCTCTCAAGAAAGATAGCACAACTAGAGTTCATGAGGTAAAGTTATTAAAGAATCAGTGTATATTGGATATCAGGAAGTACTCATTCTCACAGAGGAGAGTAAATTAATTGAACACATTATCTACGGATTGTATAACCGCTAGCAGCGTGAATATGTTTTAAAACAAGTTGGACACATATCTCAGGAGGGCGACGTAGACGTAGACGAACATTGTTGGACTCTCGATAAGCCAATGGCTTCCTTGTCCATTTGCCATCTGGGCCTTTGGCTTAGATGGCATATCTCAGGAGGGCGACGTAGACGTAGACGAACACTGATGGACTCTCGATAAACCAATGGCTTCCTTGTCCATTTGCCATCTGGGCCTTTGGCTTAGATGGCAAATCTTGTTAAATCTTGTTAAATATACTTACCAATACGATATGGCCATGCTGTTTGCGTTCAAACTCAACTACCTATTTTGACCTTTGTTTACTAAATTAGTCCTCTTTCTGTCAAAACAGAACGTTTTCTTGAGACTTTGCGTTGGTTCTTTGTATGCCTCATTTCATACGTCATAAGTCATATGTGGGTTACCCAGATTTCACAGAACTGCGCATACGCTTACGCTGGTCAACATGTCAGCCCAGTGGCGTATGTATGATCTCGCCTAGGGGAGCCCAAAGGGCCTATGCTACCAGGTAGCGGCGCAAAGGAAAACAACGGTGAAAAATCAAAACAATTAAGCCAATGGGGGCATGACCCAATTGTCTCCTCCTAAATTCGCCAAAGGGGCGCGGAACAATGATCTCCCCTAAATGCGCCACTGTACAGTCAATTCTCAGAAATGACAGGAACCTCCACCTTTTAGAACACATTCTGAGTAATCCACTGACGCGATATTCCTGATTTTATTTGCACATGGTTAATTTTTATTATCTCTTTTAGGTGCATAGCATGAAAACCAAGACTTTTGTTTCGCTTTAAATATACACCTATACTGGATTTGTCCGCAACCGATATACTGCCAGTCCTTGTCCAAGAACAGGAAACAACAAATCATGTAATATTTGATTCAACTGAACAATACAATATGTCGTTAACTTACCGAGCCGAGACAACAGCCCATTGTATCCTGTTGAAAGTTCAAGAATAAAGTGCAATGTTGTTATGACGACGTAAAATACAGCGTGACGTCATTTGTAAAACACGTGATCGACACCCCGCATCGTCACTGGCCTCTAACGTTTCGCCAAGGTTTCGAATAAACCCGGACACGTTGTACGTCTGTTTTGTAGCAGACATCAACATTTATCGCCAGCCAGGTGATGAATACGATCACTGAATGTGTATCGTAAGAGGAACTACTGATAATTTATATTGTATGCGTAACACCTGGTGGCTGATCGCAGAGATAATCTGCACAAGAAATCGCTACAATTGCACATTTTTGGGGAAAAGGTAACTCATTCCACAGTGATATATACAATATGTATCCCTTCTCTCTCTCTCTCTCTCTCTCTCTCTCTCTCTCTCTCTCTCTCTCTCTCACTCCCTCTCCCACCCACCCTTTCTCTCTCCCTATGTCCCCAACCTCTCTCTCTCCTTCTCCCCCACCCTCTCTCTCCCTCCCCTTTTCTGTCTATCTTCCCCTCTTTCTTCTACTTGATATGGTATCTCATAATCTGTCGTACAGTAGGAAGTGAGTATTTGACCTCAACAAATTAGTGGGAGGTTGTCCCCCAAAACAGGTGGAGCTGAGGTTTAGACCCCTACCACAGTCACACACTTCTAGTAAATTTCTCTGCTTTCAAAATGTCATGCGTGAGTGACTTTCCACCAGCGGAGGTTGAGACTCGTTCTAAAGGTGAAAACTACAATACAATTAGTGGTGTTTTCCCTGACCTTTTAAATGATACCTGTTCTTAGATATCTAAATTACAGCGCAAGTAAAATGTAAGCTTGCCTTCTTTGAAATAACGTCTAATAGCTTACAAGTAGGTCCTTGATTAACGGATGCATTTCGTTTTATTGGTATATATCCGTATATCGGCGAATTGAAACGTCAATTCAGGAATAATAATTTGCGTTTGTTTTTTAAAAGTAAGTGAAATTTGTAAAACATGTAATTGATATTTAAAGAAAAAAATTCAATTACATCATGTACCTTTTTAACCCAAATTATTCGGTATAAATAATTAAGCAAATACAATTTGTTACGCCTATCGTGTTTGATCGTCATTATGTACTGTGGCGTAGCACATGTCGCGCCCCTCTCTTACATCATGGGGCTTAGCACACATGTCGCGCCACTCTCTTACATCATGGGGCTTAGTACACAAGTCGCGCCCCTCTCTTACATCATGGGGCTTAGCACACATGTCGCGTATCTTTCTTACATCATGCTGCTTAGCACACATGTCGCGCACCTTTCTTACATCATGGGGCTTAGTACACATGTCGTGCACCTCTCTTACATCATGGGGCTTAGCACACATGTCGCGTATCTTTCTTACGTCATGCGGCTTAGCACACATGTCGCGCCCCTCTATTACATCATGGGGCTTAGCACACATGTCGCGCCCCTCTCTTACATCATGGGGCTTAGCACACATGTCGCGTATCTTTCTTACGTCATGCTGCTTAGCACACATGTCGCGCCACTCTCTTACATCATGGGGCTTAACACACATGTCGCGCCCCTCTATTACATCATGGGGCTTAGCACACATGTCGCGCCCCTCTCTTACATCATGGGGCTTAGCACACATGTCGCGCCACTCTCTTACATCATGGGGCTTAGTACACATGTCGCGCCCCTCTCTTACATCATGGGGCTTAGCACACATGTCGTGCACCTCTCTTACATCATGTGGCTTAGCGTACATGTCGCGTATCTTTCTTACGTCATGGGGGTTAGCACACATGTCGCGCCCCTCTATTACATCATGGGGCTTAGCACACATGTCGCGCCCCTCTATTACAGCATGGGGCCCCTCTCGCTCATTGTGCACCAGACACGCTTACGTAAGAGCGTGGAAGATGATACTGCGAAGTGACATTTTAAGACACGCCGAGGCGTGCATGCAGTATGATAGTTGTATGAAGCGAAGCAGACGTTTGCGCATATTTTACATGTAATACCATTACAATTGTTGAAATGACGATGGTTCTACAGTAACATGATATATAGAAACTAAATGAAGCTGCTTTAAAATAGATGTTACGTGTCTGCGATGAGTATGAATATAATTGTTCTGTTCACATACTTTTATTTCGATATGGATTTGATTATTTCAATTGACTTGAATTGAATTGAACTGTTCTTGCAACAGAAATAGTAGAGGGATATCTTAAAGTCGCAATCAGTCCTCCCTTATTCCGCTCCATCTCGTCCGGCCAGTCGCCATCTCCCTCAGTCTCACAATGTCTGTGCCCGATCGCAACCTGATGCTGTGCTCTACGCGTTAACGATAACGAGAAACGAGACCAGTTAAGTTAATGACGAAAAACACAGGTATCACTTATGTACAGTAGGCGAAACAGTATGACCTTCGGATGTTGCGAACTACGGGATGTTATTACGCTTAAGAATGGACATATCAAATATGCTTTATTTGCTGTTTATTTGATTATTTTATGTGTGCTTGAACACCACTCCATTACATCACTAATGTAATTTAAATATGGTCCCATATATACAATGACTAAGAAGACATTTTTCACAAGTGATTTTTTATTCAATCTATAACCTTCGTACGATATGATATCCGCTCTTGTGTACCCTATTCTAAATGTCTAACTATTGCTTGATACAGAGGTGTAATTAGCTGTTTTCCTTGTATGTTATGTTTCTTCTAATTAATCCAAGAATTTGATTACCCTTTGAAGCTGCAATACCACACTGCTCTGAAACTTTCATATCAGCGCTTATTGTAACTCCTAAGTCCTTTTCTTTTACAGTATTACCCAGAACAGTATCTCCTATTTTATAGTTTACTTCCAAGTTCCCATGTCCTGTATGTAGGCATTTACCTTTCCCAAAATTTAACTAGAGTACTACAGCGAAACCACGGGGTGCGTGCTGGGTGTTCAAAGATCGCTTGCCAGTCCTATACTATTTGCTGATATTAATTTACAATAAAACCAGTGAATTGGTGTTTTTTGCACGTTTGATATATGAGCTAAGCAATGGTCGATTCATCCCTTACATTTAAACAAGACATTCACACTAATGTCACATCAGTTCACTTTCTTTCACCAGGAACTTGACTGAATTTTTCAGAATATAAATGATGCATGTGTGCCTTTTTACAGTAATGCGAATATTTGAGTACCAACATTAGGAAATACCGTTGTTTCCTTTACAAATAAAATGTTATAATCATGTTAACTGAATAAAAATAATATTCTACTGAACGGTTGCAGTGCATGCCAGTACGCAAATAAACATCCACGCACGCACGCTACTTTTGATGATGCATTGTAATTGAATCGGCATATATGTAAACTACTTTAAAATCCGTTTTCCTCAAGTGTAAACTTGTCACGT
Source organism: Lamellibrachia columna (assembly GCA_963662155.1). Lineage (NCBI taxonomy): Eukaryota > Metazoa > Annelida > Polychaeta > Sabellida > Siboglinidae > Lamellibrachia > Lamellibrachia columna. The sequence goes on from OY759268.1 coordinate 26,095,265, forward strand.
TAATTACTGGGTTATTTCGGTTAAATTATGCTGGAATGGTTTGTTACTAATCACAGTTCACCACTGAAGTATGATCCAGATAGATTCACAGAGTGTATTGCCAAATATTTATTTGGACATTATTCAGATAATGGGTCATAAACCCAAGCCGTTATAATTTTTTTTTTCAGTCAAACTAGAAACAAACATAGAAACAAAACGAAGGTGGGTGCATACAAGCTGCAAACCATGTTTTCAATTAATTTGGTCGACCCTTTCTAGACTCTAAAAATCCAGAACGGCCGCCATTTCTATGGCAACGACCCACAGTTTACACTTCGGTTTCTTTTTAGTGTGTTCCAACGTGCCTATAAAATTGATATTAACGGTGACTTGTTTTCAACTAATTACATGGCATTAAAGCGGAATGCGGAAAGTAGTAGAAAGCAATAGATTCGGTCAAAAAAAGAATTGTTGATGCATAGAAAGCTGAACCTACATTAGTGCTGAACGTCGATGTGTTGAAAGCACTCTTTAACCCATTAATGAACACGTACACAAAACAATAAAAACAAAGTGCATCATCGCATTGTATTCACCTGAACACATATATTGAGAATGACAGAAATGTTCCTTTTTATTAGTTGGACATTATGGTGTCCTATGCACGGCAGAGCACATAAACACATGAACACATGCATTGTCATACCATGTGTATTAAGATGAACACGCATGTACATGAACACACGTACCACCATCGTTTCTCTCCCCATCAGCTTAAGAATGGCGGAATGGTGTGAAACAAGCTGGATACATTTATGACACCTGTATTTGGCGTTCCCACCACATCCTGGGCCCTTACAATGAATCTGACGAGAGCAACCTATGATGAGTTGATCCGTGCTGTCGTAGCGGACTTCAACTGGAACACCCTGGTCCAAGTCTTTCTTAGGACGTCCGTCGAGCTTCCCGGTGACTCTGCATGGTGTCTCGTGAAGCATATATGGCTGCATTCCCTTCCTAAGTAGAGGAGATCCATGAGTTGCTCTGCATTGACAACACTCCTGCTAGCACATCGCTGACAGTAGAACTCCTAAAACGAATAAAGTCCGGGCCGTGTAACTCCCGGTAAATATACTTTGACCTCGTTCATACATAACATTTATATGAACCAGCCAACTTAACGTATTTTCACATTTTCCACATCATAGGGATTTACCGTATGTGATACGGATTTGGGGGATTTGGGGAGGTGAAGAGACATTTCCCATTTGTTAACGGATTTGTTTCAAATGGAATTTATTTGATAAAATACACATTTTCTTGTGTTTATCACACAAGTATAACATGGAATGTGTTTATCACATAAGTATAACATGCAATGTGTTTATTACACAAGTGTATCATGTAATGTGTTGATCATACAAACATAACATGTAATGTGTTGATCACACAAACATAACATGTAATGTGTTGATCACACAAACATAACATGGAATGACACACCTATAGCGGTCGAAGCACAAATAATGTTAATGCTATACAAATTTCCGGCGAAACCTAGCAGATTTCGTTTGATGTAGGTATAATCGATCGGAATAGATCGATTATCCAAACAAATATATTTTACAGAATGATATAGAATTTCAAGTAAAAACACGGATTTCAACCACAAAAAGTTATATGTTTGCATTTCATGCTATATATTATCTATACAAAGCAAGAAATTGCTGATAGCTTCTATACTTGTTAGGTGCATTCGGAAAAGAAACAGCGACAAAAGCACAATCTTGTCACCCTATATGGATAAAATACACCAGGCTTGTCGTGCCTAGTAATCTATGCATACAACAGCATGACATTATGTAAAGTTTTCATACTCATATTTTATACTTATATTTTCATAATCTACACATGAATTGAGGGATAGTTGGCGTGAATTTTCCGATAAGCAGTAATGCCGAGGTTTATTTTATGCGAGAGCCGGAACGCACCTTCTGCGAGACATCAAAATAAGAGAATAAATTAGCAAAACCCGTACTTTGAACTTGGCTTTCCTCACGTCCATATAATATACAATCCATATGCTTCTGCAGTGTGGTCCAGAAGGTCCTTTAATTATTAATGGTGTCTGGCCAGTGGATCTGGAGGATTCTTCTCAGGCAGTTGTTGACAAAGGTCTGCACTTTGTTGATGGTGGTGTTGGTTATCCTCCATGTCTCTGCTCCATACAACAAGACCATCTTCACGTTGGAGTTGAACAACCGGATCTTTGTGCGTGATGACAGTACCCTGGAGCTCCAGATGTTCTTCAGTTGCAGGAATGCCACTCTTGCCTTGCCTATCCTTGCTCTGACGTCTGCGTCTGTGCCGCCCCGCTTGTTGATGACACTGCCGAGGTATGTGAAGGTCTCTACCTCCTCCAGTGCATTCCCCTCCAGTGTGACTGGGTCAGTGCTGGCTGCATTCATCATGAGGACCTTGGTCTTTCCTTTGTGGATGTTCAGGCCCACTTGTAAGGAGACAGCTGCCAGTTATGTCGTCTTGTCCTGCATCTGTTGATGGCTGTGAGACAGCAGTGCCAAGTCATCGGCGAAGTCCTAGTCTTCAAGTTGCGTCCATAGTGTCCACTGGATCCCACTTGTCCTCTGTACTGTGGTCATCTTCATAATCCAGTCAATGGCCAGGAGGAAGAGGAATGGGGACAGCAGGCAGCCTTGTCTTACTCCAGTCTTTACCTCGAAGCGACAGGTGAACTGTCCTGCATGGATAGCACAATTTATGAGGTCTCCTTTCTTGGGGATCTTGATGAGGTAGCCTTCTCTCCAGTCTGCTGGCACTTCTTCCTCTTCCCATATCTTCCCAAATAGAGGGTAAAGTAGTTCCACGGAAGTGTCCACAACTGCCTTGAGTGCTTCTGCCGGAATATCATCTGGCCCTGATGCCTTATTGTTCTTCAGCTGTTGTATAGCTTTCTTGATTTCTTCTCTGGCAGGTCTGTCGCAGTTAATAGGTAGGTCATCTTCTGCTGGGTGGATGACAGGCGGGTTTGGCGGGGCGGGTCTGTTCAGGAGTTCCTCGAAATGCTCGGCCCATCTGTCCAGCTGTTGTTCATTTCCTATGATAGCATTTCCCTCTTTGTCCTTCACTGGTCGCTCTGGGTGGCAGTACTTGCCTGACAGTTTCCTGGTAGTGTCGTAAAGCTCTTTCATGTTTCCTCTTCCTGCTGCCTGTTCCGCTTCCTCTGCCAGGCTGTCGATGTAGTTTCTCTTGTCCACCTTTATGCTCTTCTTTACTTCTCTGTTGACTTCTGCATATTCTTCTTGCGCTTTTGCCTTTGCTGTTCTTGTGCGGCTGTTGTTTACTGCTGTTTTCTTCTCCTTCCGCATCTGGACCTTGCGCAAAGTTTCCACTGAAATCCACTCTTTCTGCTGCGGTGTCCTAGGGCCAACAACTTCCTGGCAGGTTGATGTCCATGTCTCTTTTATGTTCTGCCACTGCTTGTTTAGGTCAGTTTCTTCTTCGAGCAGCTCTTGCAGCACTTGGAATCTGTTGGTGAGCTTCAATATGTATTCCTCTCTTGTCTGTGCATCCTTCAGGAAGCTGACATTGTACTTTTTTCGCTTCACTGCTGTCTCCATTCGGTTTTTCTTCAGTTTCAGCTTCAGTATGGCAACAAGCAGGTGGTGGTCAGACGCAGCATCGGCTCCTCTCTTCACTCTCACGTCCTGAAGGGACCTTCTGAATGTCTTGCCTATGCAGATGTGGTCTATCTGGTTCTCTGTCACGTGATCTGGTGATACCCAAGTAGCTTTATGTATCCTTTTGTGTGGGAAGATGCTGCCTCCGATGACAATCTTGTTAAGGGCGCATGTGTCAGCAAATCTCTCGCCGTTTTCGTTTATCTCTCCCAATCCATGTTTTCCCATTACTTCTTCATACCCCGTGTTGTCCTTTCCAATCTTTGCATTGAAATCTCCCATTAGGATGTTGACATCTTTCACTGGACACTTGTCGATGATCGTTTGTAGTCTGTTATAAAACTGATCTTTGTTTTCTTCATCGCTGTCGTTTGTAGGTGCGTAGCACTGGATGACATTCATTTTTATCTTCTTCTTCTTTGTTCTGAAGGATGCTGTGATGATTCTTGGTCCATGAGCTTCCCACCCTATCAGCGCACTCTGTGCCGATCTTGACAGCATGAGCGCTACACCTTCTGTGTGGGGAGCGTTGTCCTCCTCATGTCCTGAGAAGAGCAGCATCTCTCCACTAAGCAGCCTTCTCTGTCCTGTCTGTGTCCATCTTGTTTCGCTGACTCCAAGCAAAGCAAGGTTGTAGTTTCTCATTTCCGCTGCCACCTGTGCTGTCTTCCCTGTCTGGTATAAGGTCCTCACGTTCCACGATCCAATCGTGATGTTCCTGGACGAAAGAAGGGTGCTCGACCCTGTGGCTTCCGAGGACTCCCGGCTTTCACCACATGGCGTCATAAGTCTTCGAAACGAAGAACCCTCCTCTTCCAGGACTGTAGTCTCTGTATCTTTTGTCGGCGTTTCTGTAGCAATCTTTTTTTTTACGGGGTGGGGGTGCTAGCCCCACGCCCAACCCTCCTCTTTTCCCATCCGGGCTTGGGACCGGCCATGGCAGAGTTACTGTAGCATTACTACCACCCCTGGCTAGCGAGCTTGGTCCCGATTACATTTGACAATCACTCTGCCCTGAAACCTTTCAAGTACATTTGTCATTGGTTGCACAAAACGGTTAAATGACGGATTATAAATTAATAATATTCAACACATGTCTGCCATCTTCCTGTTTTTGAGGTTTTTTCCGTTCTTTTACTGTAACGCTATATACGTTGATTCATGTTAGAACCAAGGTTATTTGACACCATTGATAATATCAGACAGGTCAATATGAAATTGTGTTGTTTCCTGCCATTGGTTTGCTATTTTGTTTATTTATTGTTCTTGTGTAACTGATTTCGTTTGTTTTCAGGTTTTTGCTTGGAGCAGTTTTAATGTAAAGGATTATGACAACATTTCTTTAATGTAAGTTTAAGTACAATTCGTGAAATCAATATATACATTCCTAAATGCTGACAAGAAAATGACACAATGTGTCAATTGTCTCACTTTCCACTTACACATACAAGCAAACTGTATCAGCATAGGTAAAATTGACCAGAAGGGCATATAATACTTGACAATTTAATGAAAAGAAATTGATTTGCGGCAGGACAGACGCGATTGACATAGCAATACAGATGATATCCTACCTTCCTGGATAGATGGCAGGACAGACAAGCCTGCCATGATGACACATAGTATCAGGTAGAGGCTGATGAAGAACTTGCGTAAGGCACAACCATTCGTTTGCATATGATAGGCAGATGTCACTCAAACAGTGACACCTGAGGCAATGAGAAATACTATTTATTAATAAAAATTAAGATGTTATTGCTAGCAAACATGCTATTTCATACAATAGCACAAATATGTCTTAAGATTTAGAAAGAATAACATTTATATGACGAGTGGATGTCACTTATCGTGTCACGTATGTCAGATATTTGTCAAAATGTTTCCATGTAGTAAATTAGTTATAATTCATTTTAATTGCCTCTTTTTAAAGAATAGTTGTAATAACAACACAGAAAACGGAGTGATGCATTTAATCAGAGTCTCTAAGCAACTAGCAGCACCCTTGAATATTCCCTACAACAAAGCGTTAGCTGACACTTTTTCGTACCAAATTATTTGGGTAATATTTAAACAATTATTTGTTTTATTACGCAAATATATTCCGACCCCCGATCCCTCACTGGTGTCGCGCTTTATAGAGCCGATAATAATGTGACCCCTACTTTTTTGTGAAAGATGTGTTACAACAATTGTTTTTAACATTATTTCGAACAGGTATTCCATGAATGTTTGCGCTTCTGTTGGTATATAACGTGTTATTGTAGATTGACTTTTGATAATTCTACAATTGATTGAATTCTAGTAAAAATCGGAGTTCTGTACGAAGTTCCTATATGCGGGTTCCGATATGCACGGGCGATGTTGGAGTCCCGATGTGGACAACCGGGCATCTATTTAAATGGGCTACAAATAAAAACTAATACAGGTATTTTATATATGTTTGATGAAACTAAGATAGCAGTCTTTTGGATTCAACTGTTTAAACAGTCAGTAGTACATAATACATATGCAGTACCACATAACATGAATCGAAGTATGCATATGGTGAATATGCATATATTATTTAAATGACACTGGAAACTTCTAAGACATGCAGTGAAATGAAAATTGCATAGGGGAGAGGAGGGTAAAGTGGGCCCCCCGGCCAAAGTGGGCCCACGCCATTATAGTTATCATGACGTGCTCTTGGTAAACCAAAGGTAGTATTGCTTAAAGACTAGCAAGGGGCACTAATCAAAATAGTACATGCCAGCTAGGCGCGAATCCAAAACCGTGAGTAAAAAAGTTTTGTTATGGATATGTTTCGTAAAATATATATTACACACTACACACTACAAAAATGGCCAGTGTATCTAGCGATAAATGGAGTATTCATCATGGAATGCCATAATGAGTGGAATATGCACGTCCACTTTTACGTGAATGGTAGCGTTGAAACAAAAAAGGCTGTCCGGCCAATACTCTCTGCAAGAGGTCAACGTGGACCCGGTGGCCGCACTAGCTTTACACATCATGGATAATGCGGTTATACCGTAGCTGTTGTTACAATGTGCGAACATGAATTACAGTGTTTGATATAAAATTAGAAGTACTGCTTAAATCACAAACCAGTGTGAATTCATTAGTTAATAACAACAGCACATTACCCTAATAAACGCCATTAATATTATTTGATACAGGTTTTTATACTGCGCTCACACATATAGGATATTCGGAAGGGTGAAGGATGGGTGCAATGTGGGGGTGTGGCCAGTGGGCGAATCGGGATTAAGAGTCGTTTACGTGCGAGATTTGTGCCAATGATTGAGTGATATGGTAACACATTTGATTTATAGTATTTAGTATGCGTTAACATAATCAATAAATTGAACTGTGAAAATAATATAATATAACTGTTTTATGCAAACATTTTAAAAGTAGGTCAATCTATGTTTAATGGTTCCACTTTATCGTCCGTTCCCTACGTTTGCGTCCATAACGTTAGTATTTTGCGACGTATGACAATACAGGCAGTGCCCCTGTTATGATGCAGCTACTAAGGGAAGGCACGTCAACATATCAATATAACCATAGTTTATGTCACACTTGCTCTTGCGTTATGTAAATTTTTCTCAACAGAGCACCCGACATGCTAGGAAGTGTCATCCAAATGGGTACGAATCTAAAGGTATTTCAACTTCGTCCAACAAATATATTTTGTTTAAGGCACCGGAATATATATTTGATGCTAAATAATCCAGACTCGACTTTGGCAAACAGTCGTCCATATGACTTGTTGAACAGGGCATCCTTACAAAGTTGCTGTTGGAGACATGAACACATTAACGACCAAATGTTGGTTAGACATAATTTATTATTAAACTGATAATGCCTATGTTTAATTTATTTTAGTTGGAGGAAATATATCCTGCTTGGGACAGAAGGGGTCCATCCTAGCGTCGTTGACGCTGTTCAGAGGACTTGTCCACTTAATCCATTAGATGACATCATAATTGTTGTAGCTAGATTACCTACAATGGCTTTGCCAGGTAAAGGAAGACCTCTGTCATTTCTTCGCCGTGATTTCCAGGCCTCCCAATCTGAACTTTTGTCCTTGCCATGGAATTATCTTGCGTGTAATACTGGACAAGCTTTCCAATGCTTCATAGATAGAATAGCATTAATATTGTATAAACATAAATATTTTCCCAGCTAAAGCTGACCCACGTGTCGTTGTTCACGTTCTGCATGATCCGGAACAGGGTGCGTTTGTAGCACCGAACATTACTGTAGATTACCATGTAGTGGTCACCCTAGCTGGAAAGTTGTACGATGTCCCAGATACTAGCATATACATAAATAGTGATTTTTTCCCTATCTTTTCCCTAGTTTTTCTTTGGCGCCTATTTGAAGAGATGCCGGTGGTAAAAATCGGGACCCCAAAATCGACGATTTTCAATACAATTCGATCTATCGTAATATTGTCAGATATCAACCTACTATAATATGTTACATAATAAAACAAAAAGCGTAAACATTCCTGAAAAGTGACGTTTTGTAATCAATGGCGTTTGTCGGGTTACCGAAAGATACTTATCGATATTCACATCCTGCTATGTTATGCCAACTTTATCAGAGGTGAACACGAACGAATCCGTGCACATTTCGTGAATCGTGGGAAAGTACTTAAGCATATTACGAACATCTGACGGTGTTTTCGAACACACGGCGGCGCTGATGGGCATCATCATCATCCGGTGACGAGATCAGAAAGCGAGAGAATGAAAAGAGTCGTGCGATCTTTGCTAAACTGCGATATTTGGCGATTACAGCTATGACGATAACATTCAACGTTATATTGAGAATGATCACTACACTGATGATCAGTGACTTGATGTTGTCGAAATCAGTTACATCCATTTTGACATGCCCAATGAGGCACGTTCAAAATTATGTTACTTTCTCAAGATCCACCAACAACAACATCCACAAATATGTTACCCGTGTTTAGTATGGAAATGTAGTTGGCGGTGTGTGACCACGGATGATGTACATTTTATTACGCACACAAGCAAACCTAATACAACATATCGAACGATTAAGCTACTCAGGAGACTGTTAGTTTCATCCATAAATATAAACATAAAACATAAAACTGGTTAACGAAAGGTCTATTAAGATCAATTAAATAAAGAGATAAATTATATAAACAACTGAATGTTACATCCTGATTCTGCCCAATATAACACGTGTTGCACATACAACGCAATACTTAAGAAGAATATTCGTGAAGCAAAGGGATTACACTATGAACAACTTTTCGACAAATACAAATTCAAAATAGAAATAGTTGATAGGATCACTACACATTTGAATAACAACCAATTACCCATCAGTATATTTCTTGATTTATCGAAAGCATTCGGTACACTTGATCAAACAATCCTCTTACAAAAAGTATAACATTATTGGTTGGAATCATCAGCATTATAATTACTAAAGAGTTATTTAATAAACCGTGAGCTATTTGTAAAAAAAATTATGACATAAAATCAAATGTTTTACCTATAAACACGGGAGTCCCACAAGGCTCTATACTAGGTCTTCTGTTATTCATTATATATATATATATATATATATATATATATATATATATATATATATATATATATATATATATATATATATATATATATTAACGATTTCTCAAAAGCCAGTACTCTCTTTAAATTCATTATATATGGCGATGATACTTATCTAGTAAATAGGTTCGGGTCCTTTACAAATCGTACAAACAATCCAAATACTGAATATATGATAAATACAGAACTACACAACATAGCAGAATGGCTAAAATTAAATAAATTATCATTAAATATTAAAAAAACTAAATATATTATTTTTATATACATTATGCTAAACATTATATTATAAAAAGCTATATATGCATATGCACCGAAGTTAACTGCTACACTTGCACGCATCGTTAATAATAAATAATTAATCTAGCTGTACGTGTTAACATTAATTTACACAAGCGGAAATATACAATACATTAATTTAAAACTTACCAGGGTGGCTCCTATGGGAGCGACTTCTTTAGTCTTAACAGGTGTCCCCAAATCCAATGTGTACTGTATATGTGCTTGCATACCTAATTTACACATCATACATTTTTTTTTATTTATTAATTACTGTTACTGTGAAATTATGTACAAACAATTTTATCTGTCTGTCTGTCTGTCTGTCTGTCTGTCTGGTTAAATGATATTCATTTTGTAAATTAAGCCTGGCAATTATTGTTTTGTGGGTGTAGCCATATACACGAAGTGTCGTGTTTCTTCGATAATTTTGCAAACAATATCAAATGGGAGTGTTCAGAAAAATTTTGCTGCTAAGATGTTTATTTTGTCTACACACTAAAATGCATTATTATTAATATTATGTAACAGCGGACAAGATGTTGTCCAGAGCATGTTTCTCTGTTTCCTAAAAAAGTGACGTTTTGAAGTTTCTGCCGTTTGCCGTGTTACTGAAACGTCCGGGATCGATATTCACATCATGTTATGTTATGTTATGTTATGTTATGTTATGTTATGTTATGTTATGTTATGCCAGCTTCATCAGTCTGGACGTATCTTCGAACATCACCCACAGGCCGCATAATCTTAATATTTGCATGCCACATAAATCAAAGTGTATGTACACATATGTGTTGATTGAAGCTCTATGTTTTCTGATTTTCATTTAATTTCGGAATATGCCCGTTACAACTAATCCATTTTCGCTACAAAGCAACCTATATATTCAGCATGTCGGGGTTAAGTGGAAGTTTGAGTGAGATGGATATTTATTCACATTGACCCTTGGCTATACAAACTGTTTTAAAACTTTTTTTAATTGTTTTAAGATGCGAATAGTGTACTAATGGCATTTCTGCATTTCCTTGACACTTCTTTTGTCTTTTGTCGTAGTATAATAGCTCTATTTTATATTGTAATGTTTAACTTAATTGACAAATACATATATAAGCCTCTTGTATTGGTATATATTAACGGTTGCACGTGGTATACAGGCCGGCGGCAATTGACTGTGCATTTTTTCCTGATGAACCATGCCCCATTTTGGGGGATACTGGTGATATGAACACACATTAAACACTATCAACTTCAGGAACTAACAAAGACCAAATACGTCCTTGAAAAAAATACTCCATTATCTAATTGATTACATAGAAACATCAACGGTATTCATAGTTTTTCACCCTACTTGTTATTCAAGTTATAATTAATACAGTATCAATATATTCCCTTCAATTACCAACAATGTCAGTTGTTGCAGCAGCACAGTGTGGATAGTACGATAGATATATCACGACGGTGTTTGACGCATCGTCGATGTTAGACGTTTCCTCAACGCGGAGAAACGTCTGATATGAAAGCACTTTATTCGGCCCTCAAACATGTACTCGATCATAATAGCAATAACTTACCTGATAGTTATACTAGTCATGATTTTTGTGAGATAAAATTGCATCGGCATATTTTTTTATGTAGAGAATTACAATAGTTTCACACAGGTACATTAATAATAAAACACAATTGATAGGGAAATGTGATTTAATGACAAAGAAAGTATTCAAGTAAATATGTCATGCAAGACGTTGCTTGCTTATTTACATTCTACGGGAATTCACAACATATACATGCATTCTTGAACATGTCCTTCGCTTTACTACGAACATATCGAAACAACAATAAATAAAATAAGCTATTGATAAACGTATTACAAAACAAAGTCCAAACTGCTACAAATTGAAAAGAAGACGGCACATCGTTTTTCTTCCCTGTAATGACTGCAGTTATATATACAGCCGTAGGAATTGTTAGAACGAGATATGCCAAACATATAATCAACACATTTCTACCAGAACGAATCGAGTCAGAAGTCAAAGACGGGATGCTTCCGACGAAGTCATTATTTCCTCCGATCGAATTAATTTGCGCCGCAATTTGGCGATGAGTTCGGACGATGACGCAAAATATTGTTGTAGTGGCGTACACGATCAGAGAAAGAGGTAGTATGAGATCAACAGCGAGGTGAAATATCATTAAAGCGGCAATGTTTGTTGGACGTTTAGAAGTAGTTGGCATACCGTACATACATGTGTCAACATTCCAAACGGCCATCCGAAGGGATAGTGCGGTCGCTTTCTCTGCTCCAAGCACCCAAATCCCAGCAATTATGAAAGAGCAACGTCTTCGAGTGAGTATTTGTTCGTATTGGAGAGGTTTCGTTATGGCGAGCATCTTGCTCACGGTCACCCAGCAGAGACTGTGCATAGAAGTGAAGATGAAACAATCCACGCATATCTCATGAATCGTGGGAAGGTACTGAAGCATGTTACGAACATTTGGCGATGCCTTCGAACACACGGCGGCGCTGATGGGCATCACTGTACATCCGGTGGCGAGATCAGAAAGCGTGAGAGAGAGAGCATGAAAAGCGTTGTGCGATCTTCTCGCAGTTGCGGATATTTGACGATGACAGCAATTACGGTAACATTCAGCGTTATATTGAGTATAATCACTGCACTAATGATCACAGGCTTGATATTGTAGAAATCAGCTACATCCATTTTGGCATGTCCAACGAAGAACGTTTACATTGACGTTATGTTGCCGAGATCCGCAAACAAGACAATCCACAAATATGGCGCCCGTGTTAAGCTTGTTTATGTACTTCGGGGCACTGCGTGACTATGCATGTTGAACATTAATTGATCACGCAAACATGCAAACTGAACGCACCACGAAACTAATGAGGAGACTGTAAATGTCAATACATGTCACATAATACTGACTTAGTAAATGAAGCCTGGCAACTAATGCTTTGTGAATGTAATGATGCATGCTATGTGTTGTGTTTCTTCGAAAATTTTGCAATCAAATTAAATTGAATGTATAACAGTTTCAGGCACAGAAAGATGTGGCTGCTAATATTTGTAATATTCGAATACATACTATTATTAGTGTTGGATGAATTAAAAGACCTGGACATTGGCTGATTTAATGGGAAATATGTCTGCGGTGTTCCATGATATGCAGGTGACATATCCTACTTGTTTTGGGTTTCGAAAAAAAGTGTTGAGTTTTTTTTTTTAAATATGCCAAACTGCGTGATGTTTTGCTTAAAGGGTTAAAAAGCAAAACATTGGTGAAAAGCAATACATTTGGGAAATGTACTTAGCATAGTCAATAAGTATGAAATGATTTTTGATGTTATGAAGAAATTTAATTGTTGTATAAATAGATTAATATTTTGTTAAGTTCAGTTCAAACTGGCGTCAAAAACAAATTGTTTCTCCAGTAAGGTTGTGCGTTGTACGGGTCTTAACTATGGCCACTGTGGACTGACAGTGTTAACCAGATGTGCATATATTGGTGAACTACTTTGCGCAATATATGGAAGATATCCTACTTTCGCATAGGGATTAAATAACATTAATTGCTGAATGTGTACCTATAGATGTTGCTTTTGTCTTTAGGTTGATACAGTAGCCTTGCCAGAAAACATGGTTGTTAATTATATAAGAAATACAACGACATTTTCGTATTGGTATACTATGGGCCAGAATATAAGACAGATTATGTCGAAATACAACGTGGCACATCATGAACTATTGTATATAAATATGGGTGCTATTAAACATAACGCAAATACATTTTGAATGTCAATGTAAAAGCTACGTACTGTGCTTGCGCAAATATGATTTGTGAATTGGTGGTAATGAAAGATTGAAATATTGAGGCTGCCTTAAATAAGCAAGAAAGTAATACTCTGAATTCATTTCTTAACACAATATAATGTGTTTTCAAACTGCTGTTTGTTATATATATTTGAATAAATTGTTAAATGTATATAATGTTTGTGGATCTTGAGTCCGTATGAAGATGGTAATAAAAATAATTAATAATATGTAAAACGGACATATTATTGACAAACGCAAGTTGTTCTCTTTCCAGAAGAAGGAATATTATTGCCTTCAGAATGGAAAGAGGCAAACATTACGCCGCTATTTAAGAATGGATCAAGGAACAAGCCAGAAAATTACAGACTAATGAGTTTAGCATCAGTTGTATGTAAATTACTCGAAACATTAAGTATAGACCACGTGGTGGAATTCCTTGTAAAACATAAATTAAATAACTACATCTCAACATGGTTTCCTAAAAGCAAGGTCTTGTATAACTAATGTCTTATGTTTTTGTGAAGAAATTACAATGTGGGTAGATGACGGGTCACCAGTGGATGTTGTCTACTTAGATTTTCAGAAAGCTTTCGATAAAGTGCCACATCAAAGATTGTTACTTAAATTAAAAGCCCATGGCATAGGTAATGGTGTAATCAACTGGATAGAAAAGTGGCTTACACACAGAAAACAGAGAGTAATAGTCGATGGTGAGATTTCAAACTGGAAATCTGTTTTGAGTGGGGTAACACAGGGATCAGTATTAGGCCCTATACTGTTTTTAATATATATAAATGATTTGGAAGATGACATATCTAGCAAAGTAATACAATTTGCAGATGACACAAATGTATTCAGAAAGGTTACTAATGATACAGATAAACCAAGTTTACAGGATGATCTAGATAAGTTAGTTAAATGGTCAGAAAAATGGCAAATGTTATTCAGTTTTGGGAAGTGTAAATGTATACACATAGGACATGAACACATGGATGAAGAATATAAAATGGGGGATGCTGTACTAGGTCGATCCACACGAGAAAAGGACTTAGGAGTAACATTTAATACTGACATGAAAGTTTCAGAGCAATGTGTGATTGCTGCTTCGAAAGGAAATCAAATTCTAGGGCTAATTAGGAGAACTATCATGTATAAAGAGAAACAGCTACTTCTACCACTGTACAAAGCAATAGTTAGACCACATTTGGAATATTTTATTCAAGCATGGAGGCCATATCGTAAAAAAAGACATAGACAAGCTAGAAAGAATACAACGAAGAGCAACTAAAATGATTCCAGAATTGAGAGACCTTAGTTACGAAAGTCGCTTATTACAATATGGTTTGGCAACACGAGAGACCAGGAGACTAAGAGGAGACCAAATAGAAGTGTTTAAAATAGTGAATGGTTATGAGGATGTTGACAGGAATATATTCTTCAAACTTAAAGAAGGCAGTAGAACCAGAGGACACAAAGCAGCATTAGTTAAGGAGCAGCGTAGGTTGGACATGAGAAAGTACTCTTTCTCACAGAGGGTTATAAATGAATGGAAAAAAACTGCCAAATGATTGTGTTAATGCTAGTGGTGTGAATATGTTTCAAAATAGAATTGACAGATATTTGATAAGGGCGGGCTACACATAGATGAGAAAATTGTTGGACTCCCGATAAGCCAATGGCTTCCTTGTCCAATTACCATCTGGAACTTGTTGTTTGGGATGGCAATCTTGTTAAATCTTGTTAAATCAGAAAAGTGAAGTTATTGTAGTCACTGGCGTTTGTCGTGCTACCGAAAGGTCCGTATCTAAATTCAAATCCTGTTGTGTTTTACCAACTTTAACAGTCTGGACGCATATTTAAGCATAACACATACCTCATATAATCTTACTGATATGCCTCATAAAACAAAGTTTATGCACACACTCGTGTTGATTGAAGCTCTATGTTTTCGGATTTTAATTTATTATTCTGGGTTAGTTGAGTGCTTGAAAATAGTGAAATTTCTATTAATTCACATTGACTCTTGACTATGCAAGATGTTTTAAAACTGTTTTTTTACAATTGTTTTAAAATATGAATTAACCATTATTGGTTCTTTTGCATGCATTTATATCATTTCTTTTTTATTTTAGTTTAATATAATATTGATTTTTTATTTTTAATGGTATGGCTGATATTCATGGTTGCATATGGATACGAAGCCGGCGGCATTTGATTGTGCATTTTAATCTGATGTCCACACAAAGTAATGGGAGATAGTTTGATCTCAAAACATACAAAACACTGTATTGTTTTCAGATTTTAGGAATTTATCCAACGACCCGTTGGAGGCATTGGAAACTCGAAGACGCACTAGGTGTGATAGGGCCTTGATTAGGCCTACTTCAAAAAATACTCCATTATATCAGTTCCTACATTCAATAATTTGGGGGTTGCATGACTGTTCTGATTGATAGCACAGACACATAAACTGGGAATAATGTTTTCGCCAAACTATCAGTTATTCAAGTAACAACTAATACAGTATTAAAACAATCCCTTCATTTCTCGATAATGCCTGTTGTTGTAGCAGCGTAGAGTGGATGGTACAATTCGTCTGATGTATGGACTGTGTTTGGCACGTCGTCCATTTTATACGTATCTACAACACTGATACATATCTGGCGTGAAATGATCTTTATTCGGCCTTCAAACAAGTAGTACATTATATTAGTGTCTACATTCGGTATTATGTGGAATGCACGACTGTTCTGATTAATACTATAGTTGTATGTGTAATGATTTACCTGCAAGTAAAACTAGTGATGATTTGGCTAAAATGTAAATGACATTGGCATATATTTTCATATACGTACGTCATAGTTGTTGTAGCCAGATAACCTCAAAGGAAAGCTATGTCAGTTAAAGGAAGGCCTCTCTTATTTCTTCGTAATGATTCCCAGGCCTACCAACCTGATCTGTTACTCTTGCCATTTTATGCGAATGTGATGTCGCAACCTGTTTTGCGTGGAATACTGGCAACACTTTACAAGTGCGCGTTGCAAGGCTTCAATTGATTGAATTTCATTAATGCTGCATGAACATCAATATTTTCCCAGCTAGAGCTCACACAGATATCTGTGTTCACGTTCTGTGTGCTATGGAACAGGGTGCAATGGTAGAACCGGAGATTTCCCAGAATATATTGGTAGGACGAAGTTCGAAAACGTAATAATAAATTATGTTGTAATATCTTGTAAATATCGTGTTATTGCAATTCTGAAAAAGCACAACACACTGCAAGTGCAAACCTGATCAATATAATGACATATGTTGGGTTTCTTTGCATCAGTAGCTGCCTCAAATCAGTGATACTGCTTAAATTGTCATGATATTATGTAGCATTATCACCGATATATTGATGCGTATATGTGGACAGGTATTACATATATAGTCACTTCACTATGTGTTTTAGAAGGTTCTGTATCGTTTAAATAATACTGCATATTCATCATAGGTAAATTTAATTCATATTAACTGGTGCTGCAAATTGTTTGTGGTGTAACATACACTAGCATAGCCAATAAACAGTGATTTTCCATACCTTCTCCCTAGTTTATGTTTGGCAAACATTTGAAGAGTTGGCAGGTGGTAAAATCGGGATTCCAAAATCGCCCACCCACACGAAAACCCGCGTGTTAGAAATGTGTGCATCAATTCGATTTTCACTACAATTCGATGGATCAGAAACTTTTTCAGACATTAATCTACTATGATATGTTACATAAAAAGCGTAAACATTCCTGCAATACCTGTAATATGCATAATATGCAAAATAACACTAAAAACAATTGCTATGGTAATATAACATTCACGGAAACAATTGTGGATCATATTGTCATCGGCTCGATATAGCCAATATAAGCGCCCCGTACGGGGTCGGAAAATATTTATTTTGCGTTGTTCCCCTTTTAAAAGAAATACATATGACGCCAATATGACACATGAAACATTTGGTGTTTTTTTCTTCCAAGAAATTATATTTTGGCTAAATACCCTATTAAAAGTGACATGGATAGTATGTTATTATACTTGGCTATACAGGTTGTTTCCAATATGTTTTTCTATTTGTTTTTAAATAAAATTGCTTTGTCATTTCTGCATTGTGTTTTTATTTGATTTATTTTATTATTTTATATATTAATTTTTTAATAATTACATAAATAAATATTAAAACATCTCTCCGTGATAATGGTGCCTACATTTGGAATTTTGTGGAATGCACGACTGTTCCGATTAACACTATAACATTAACCTATATGTATAATGGTTTACCGGCAAGTAATACTACAAACGATTTAGTTAACGATTAATTTTAATTACATTGACGTTCATTTTCATACATGTATATTAACAACAAAATATAATTTATAGGGAAATATGATGTAGTGGCAAAGAAAGTATTCAAGCAAATATATCATGCAAGATGACACTTTTTCCTTTACATTCTACGGGAATTCACAAAATATACATGCATTTTTTAACATGTCCTTCGCTTTAGTGCGAACATATCGAAACAAGAATAAATAAAAGAAACTATTGATAAAAGAGTTACAAAACACAGTCCAAACTGCTACAAATTGAAAAGAAGGCGGCACATCGTTTTCCTTCCCCGCAACGAGTGCAGCTATATACACAGCCACAGGAATTGTTAGAACAATATATGCCAAACATATAATCAACACGTTTTTACCAGAACGAATCGACTTGGAAGTCAAAGACGGTATGTTTCCTAAATCAATGTGTCCTCCGATCGAATTCGTCTGCGCTGCGATTTGACGATGAGTTCGGACGATGACACGAAATATTGTTGCAGTGGCGTAAGCGATCACCGAAACGGGCAGTATGACGTCGACAGTGAGGTGAAATATTATTAAAGCTACAATATTTGTTGTACGTTGAGAAGCAGTTGGCAGGCCGTACATACATGTGTCAAGATTCCAGCTGCTCATCCGAGGGGATAGTGCGGTCGCCATCACCGCTCCAGACACCCATATCCCAGCTATTATAAAGCAACAACGTCTTCGAGTGAGTATTTGTTCATATCGCAGCGGTTTCGTTATGGCCACCATCTTGCACACAGTGACCCAGCAGAGACTCTGCATAGAGGTGAACAGGAAACAAACCGTGCACATTTGTTGAATCGTAGGAAGATACTGAAGCATGTTACGAACATTTGGCGATGTTTTCGAACACACGGCGGCGCTGATGGGCATCACTGTACATCCGTTGGCGAGATCAGAAAGCGAAAGCGAGAGCATGAAAAGCGTCGTACGATCTTCACGAAGCTGCGGATATTTGACGATTACTGCAACGACGATTACATTCAGCGTTATATTGAGTACGATCACTACACTGATGATCACAGGCTTGATATCGTCGAAATCAGTTACATCCATTTTGGCGTGTCCAATGAGGCAAGTTCTCAATGATGTTATGTTTTCTGCAACCAACACAATCGACACATATGGCGCCTGTGTTTAGCAGGGAGATGCTGGTTGTTGTGTGTGTGAGACTATGGAAGTTGCGCATTTTATAACTAACGCGATATATCGTACGATAAAACTAATCAGGAGACTGTTAATTTCATTACCGGTCACACGATTCTAACTTTGTAAATTAAGCCTAGCAATTAATTATCTATGGGTAATAATACACGCGTCGTACTTCAATTAATGTAAGGATTAACATATTCAGGTGGTTGCAGAGACATAATGCTTCTAAGATTCGTATATAATAATATACTATTTTTTATATTATGCATACTGGACAATATGTTGACCAGCGCAAATTTTCTGTTTTCAGAAAAGTGAAGTTTTGTAGTCACTGACATGTGTCTTGTTACATAAAGGTCCCTGATCTACATTCACATCCTGCTATATTATGCCAGCTTTATCAGTCCGGACGTATGTTAGAATATCACCCATACACCATGAAGTCTTAACATTTACATGCCATATAAAACATAATTTGATGGGAATTTTTTTGAGTGGAGCTCTATGTTTTCGGATTTTAATTTAATCTTGGAATATGCCCAAAACGAAGCAACGTACATCCTCAGTATCTCGTCGTTATGTTGAGGTTTGGAAAGAGTGAAATATATGTTAATTCACATTGACGCTTGGCTTTACAACAATATGGTTTGACAGCACCAGAGACCAGGAGATTAAGAGGAGACCAAATAGAAGTGTTTATAATAGTGAATGGTTATGAGGATGTCGACAGGAATATGTTCTTCAAACTTAAAGAAGGCAGTAGAACCAGAGGACACAAAGCAGCAATAATTAAGGAGCAGTGTAGGCTGGACATGAGAAAGTACTCTTTCTCACAGAGGGTGATAAATGAATGGAATCTGAAAGCACCTTTATTCGGCATTCGAAAATGTCCTCCATTATACTAATGTATATATTCGGTACTATGTGAAATACACGACTGCTCTGATTAATACTCTGGTTCAACGTGTAATGATTTGCCTGTAAGTAATTATAGTGATTGTTCATCTTGCTAAAATTTAAATTACATTGACATATATTTTCTGAAGAAAAATAAAACACATTTAATAGGGATATATGATTTAATGACAAATGAAGTATTCAAACAAATATATACTGCAAGACGATGCTTGCTCGCTTACATTCTGCGGGAATTCACAACATATACATGCATTCTTGAAGATATACTTCTCTATAATTCGAATACATCGAAATAAAAATAAATAAGGTATGATAATGACAAACGATTGCAAGACACAGTCCAAACTGCCACGAATTGAAAAGAGGCGGCATATCGTGTGCCTCACCCACAATGCCTGATGTTAAATATATAGCCACAAGAGTTGTTATAAAGATATATGCCATACATATAATCAAAATGTTTCTACCAGAACGAATCGACTTAGAAGTCAAAGACGGGATGTTTCCGACGAAGACAATGTGTCCACCGATCGAATTCATTTGCGCTGCAATTCGACGATGAGTTTGGACGATGATTTATATTGTTGCAGTGGAGTAAACGATGAGAGAAAGAGGCAGTATGAGTTCGACAGCGATGTGAAATATAGCTAAAGCGTCAATGTCTGTTGGAATCTTAGAATTAGATGATATGCTGTACATATATGTGTCAATATTACAAGAAGCCACACGAGGAGGTAGTGCGGTCGCCATCACTGCTCCAGACACACATATCCCAGCTATTGTGAAGCAGCAACGTCGTCGTGTGAGTATTTGTTCATATCGGAGCGGTTTCGTTATGGCGACCATCTTGCACACGGTCACCCAGCAGAGGCTGTGCATAGAGGTGAAGATGAACCAAAGTGTGCACATTTATTGAATCATTGGAAGGTATTGAAGCATGTTGCGAACACTTGGGGAAGCTTTCGAACACACGGCGGCGCTGATGGGCATCACTGTTCATCCGGTGGCGAGATCAGAAAGCGTGAGCGAGAGCACGAAAACGTTGTGCGATGTTCGCGAAGTTAAGGATATTTGACGATTACAGCAATGACTATAATGTT
Organism: Lamellibrachia columna; assembly: GCA_963662155.1. Taxonomy (NCBI): domain Eukaryota; kingdom Metazoa; phylum Annelida; class Polychaeta; order Sabellida; family Siboglinidae; genus Lamellibrachia; species Lamellibrachia columna. The sequence goes on from OY759268.1 coordinate 26,116,227, forward strand.
TAGCGTTATATTGAGTATGATCACTACACTGATGATCACAGGCTTGATATCGTCGAAATCAGATATGCCCATTTTGGCCTGTCCGACGAAGCACGTTCACAATGGCGTTGCGTTCTCGAGATGAGCATACAACAAAATCCACAACTATCGTGTTTAGTATGGGTATGTAACTGGGTGTGACTATGGAAGTTGTACATTTTGTCACACGAATATGCAAGTTGAACAGGATATGTCTCACGATGAAGCTAATCAGGAGTCTGCTAATTTCATTACTGTTGACATTATACTAACTTTGTAAATTAAGCCTGGCAATTTATATTTTCTGGATGTAATCATACATGCTAAATATCGTGTATCTTCGACAAATTTACAATCAATGTCGAATGGAATAACAGTTTTCAGGCAGCAGCGATTTGCTGCTAAATTAGTTATTTTTTCTACACGCTACAAACATACTAATATAAATACTTCGTAAAACCGGACAGGATGTTGACCAGCGGTTTTATTTTGTACTTCCAAATAAGTGACGTTTTGTAGTCTCTGGCGTTTGTAGTGTTACCCAAAGGTCCCTGATCTACATTCGCGTTCTGTTTTTTTTGTGCCAGCTTCTTCTCGAAGCTTACTGATTCGTTCTGGACGCATATTCGAATATCAACCATACACCATAGATTCTTTAACATTTATATGCTATATAAAACGCAGTTTAAAACAATTATTGGTGCTGCATGTTTTCGGATTTTTATTTAATTTTGGTATACGCCAGTTACAAGAAATGGCCAACAAAGCAAGTTACATCGTCAGCAAGACGTGGTTAGGTTGAAGTAGGAAAAGAGTGAAGTGGTTTTTTAATCGATATTGGCGCTTGACTATTCAAATTGTCTTAAATTGTTTTTTTATTATTATTTTAGATTCGAATGTGATATTACTGACACTTCTGCATTACTTTACCGTTTCTTTTGTCTGTTAATATAGTATAATATAGTATATATATATATATATATATATATATATATATATATCTATATATATATATATATATATATATATATATATATATATATATATATATATATATATATATACTTGTTTTTTTATTATTATTATTTTAGATTCGAATGTAATATTACTGACACTTCTGCAATACGTTACCGTTTCTTTTGTCTGTTAATATAGTATAATATATATATATATATATATATATATATATATATATATATATATATATATATATATATCTATATATATATATATATATATATATATATATATATATATATATATATATATATATACTTGTTTTTTTATTATTATTATTTTAGATTCGAATGTAATATTACTGACACTTCTGCAATACGTTACCGTTTCTTTTGTCTGTTAATATAGTATAATATATATATATATATATATATATATATATATATATATATCATTTATTATATATATATATATATATATATATATATATATATATATATATATATATATATATATATATATATATACTTGTTTTATTTTATATTTTGGTGTTAGAATAAATTGATGACTACATTTTATCTGGTGTTATGGTTTATATTCATTGTTACATATGAATAGGAACCGGCGGCAATTGACTGCGATTTTTAACACTATGCGGTTTTTTTTACTTTAATAACTGATGCGACGACCCCTTAGACGCATCAGCAACACAAATATATGTGAAAGGAGCTTCATTAGGCCTCTTTTACAAAATTACTCCAATATATCATTGCCTACATTCGATAATGCGGGGAACGCACGACTTTTCTTATTGAAAGCATACACACATAGGCGGGGAATAATGTTTCTGTCAATCTGTCAGTTACTCAAGTTATAAGTATACAGTATTAAAATGTTTCGTTCAATTTACGACAATCTCTGTTTGGTTAGTACCATCCGTCTTATGTACAGATTGTATTTCACGCGTCGTCGAATTTAGATGTATCCCCAACACGGTACACATCTGTCGTGAAAGCACCTTTATTCGGCTTTCAAACATGTCCTCCATTATATTATTGGTTACATTCGGTAATCTGTGGAGTGCACAACTGTTCTGATTAATACAATAATTATATTTGTGACGAGTTACCTGGAAGTAATACTAATAATGGTCTTCCTATATTTTATAATTGGCATATATTTCGAAGAAGCGGCAGGCGAGAATTGACGTTGATTAGGCCTCCTTAAAAATACTCCATCATATTCAACAATTAGGGGTGACTTACTGTTCTGATTAATACCATAGTTATACGTATAATTATTTACCTGCAAGTAACATTAAATATGGTCTTGCTAAAATATTACATAGGTTGGCGCATATTTCTTTAGAGAATTACAAAAACACATCATTTATAGAAAAAAATGATTTAATGACAATGAAAATATTCAAGTAAATATATTATACAAGACGATGCTTGCTCGTTTACATTGTACGGGAATTCACATTATGAACATACATTCTTGAACATATCCTTCGCTTTGCTACGAACATATCGAAATAAGAATAAATAAAAGTATATATTGACAAACGAATTGCAAAGCACAGTCGAAACTGCTAAACATTGAAAAGAACGCGGCACGTCGTTTTCCATCCACATATTTACTCCAGTTACAAATACAGCCGCCGGATTTGTTAGAACGAGATATGCCAAACATATTATCAACACGTTTCTGCAAGAAGAATCGATTTGAAAGTCAAAGACTGAATGTTTCCGACGAAGTCAATATGTCCTCCGATCGAATCCGTTTGCGCTGTGATTTGGCGATGAGTTCGGACGATGACGAAAAATTATATTGCAGTGGCGTAAACGATCACAGAAATATGTAATATGAGTCCGTCGCTTATTGTTAAAGCTACAATACATGTTGGAAACTTATACAGCTAAGTGTCGTGTTTCTTCTTTAATGTTGCAATCAAAATTAAATTAAATGTAGAACAGTGTTCAGGTTGCTGAAACATGTAGCTTTTAAGGAGCTAAGATTTACATTTTGTCTACACATTACAAACATGCAGTAATTAATATTATGTAAACCCGAACAGGATGGTGACCAACGCAAGATTTTATGTTTTCAGAAACGTGACGATGACGCGAAATGTTGCAATGGCAAAAACGATCACAAAAAGAGGTAGTATGAATTCTACACCGATGTGAAATATGATAAAAGCTGCAATGTTTGTTGGACGATTAGAAGTAGTTGGCAAACCGTACACACGTGTTTCAGCATTCCAAATGACCATCAGAGGGGCTAGTGCGGCCGGTACTACCAGCTATTATGAAGCAGCAACGTCGTCGAGTGGGTATGTATTCATATCGGAGCGGCTTCGTTATGGCGACCATCTTGCTCACGGTCACCCAACAGAGGCTCCACATAGAGGTGGAGATAACCAAGCGGTGCACATTTCGTGAATCTTGGAAAGAAACTGAAGCTTTTTGCGAACATTCGGCTATGCCTTCAAACACACAGCGACGCTGATGGGTGTTACCCTACATCCGTTGGAGAGATCAGAAAGCGAGATCAAGAGTATGACAAATGTTACAACCAGTAATGTAATAAATCGACCGGTACTGTAATAATCGACCGGTAATGTAATAATCGAAGGATAAAGATGAAGATAATTAAAGGTTTATCTTAGCGCTACCTTGGAGGTTATACGAACGGCATTTGATCAAATGATGATCAAGTATTTTTTTTTTAACATTGTAAATGATTCCTTAAATATTTGTTTGAGATTATCCCTTCATTGAGTGTAGATTACCTCTTTCACTTGTTGAGGTGACCCTTTTTAATGACCCCCCTTCCTTACCACTCTGTCTGACTCGGTCCTATTGTTTGCCAACATGTAGTTACTGCTATGTGCTCTGGGTGTAATCAAGCACGCTAAATGTCGTGTTTCTTCGACAAATTTACAGTCAATGTCAAATGGAATAAACATTTTCAGGTTGCAAAAATATGCTGCTAAAATATTGATTGTGCGTACAAACTACAAATATACTATTATTAATTCTACGTAAAACCGGACAGGATGTTCACTAGTATTTTTCTACTTCCAGAAGAGTTACGTTTTATTGTCACTGGCGTTTGTCGTGTTACCGAAATGTCCTTGATCGATATTCACATCATGTTTTATAATGCCAGCTTTAACAGTCTGGACGCATCTTCGAACATACCCCATACACCATAGACTCTTAATATTTATATGCAAAATAGAACAAAGTTTATGGACACATTTTTGTTGATTGGAGCTCAGTGTTTTCGGATATTAATTTATTTTCGGAATATACCCATTACATATAATTCATTTTCGCTAACAACGCCACCTACATCCTCAGCATGTCGGTGGAAAGCGGACGTCTCAAAAAATAACTAATCGGCCTTGTTATGTTTTCCGCTTAGTGGAAAATTTTATTGTTACAAATTGGAGAGAATCGTTGCAATCGAGTGGCCAATATATATAATATAAAATGGCGGTAAATATTTATATTCTTTGTGGGGGAAACGTGATATACGTCTTTAGTGTAATCGTCGAGGCAATATAATGGTGCCACTTAAGCGGTGCGATATATCATATCATATTCAAACCTGATGTTGCGGTTTATATTATTGGTTGCATATGGATAGGAGGTCGGTGTCAATTGACAGTGCTTTTTAATCTGATGTCCCACACAACGTATTGGGGGGATAGGATTGTTTGAAAACATACTAAACACTGTAATGTTTTTTTTACTTAATGAACTCATGCGAAGACCCGTTGGAGGCGTCATCAACTCGAAGACGCACAAGGTGTGAAAATACCTTGATTAGGCCTCCGTCACACTATTACGCCAATATGTCCGTGCCTACATTCGTTAGTTGGGGATGCACGACTGTTCTGATTAAGACCATAGACACATCAACGGGGAATAATTGTTTGCCAAACTTTCAGATATTCAAGTTATTAATACAGTAGTAACATATTACTTTAATTACAACATATTACTTTAATTAAAACATATTACTTTAATTACAACATATTACTTTAATTACAACATATGTTGTTGTAGCAGCGCATTGTGGATAATACGACCCTCCTTATGTATGAACTATATACATATACTTCATGATATTAGTGCCCATATTCTCTATTATGTGGAATGGACGACTGTCCTGATTAATACTATAGTTCTACGTTTAACGATTTACCTGGATGTAAAACTAGTGACGATTTGGTTAAATTTAAATGACATTGGCATACATTTTCACATACTTGCATAATAGTTGTTGTAGCCACATTGACTCAAAGGAATACTTCGCCATGTAAAGTATGTTTCTTTAATCTAAGTGTGCGAAAATATATCCAGCATGCGGTAGAAGGTAGATATCCTTGCTTCGTTGACGCTGCTCATGGAACTTGTCATTTTAATCTATGGAAGACATCTAAGTTGTCTAGGTTAATGATTGGTCTTGTAAAGGAAGACCCCTGTTATTTCGTAGTTGTGATTCCTAGGCCTACCCATCTGATCTTGCACCCTTGCCATTGAATGCGGATGTCATGTCGTAACCTGTTTTGTGTGGAATACTGCCAACACTTGACGCATGCACTTTCCAAGGCTTCCATATATCGAATGGCATTAATGCTGCATGAACGTCAATATTTTCCCAGCTGAAACTGCATGATCTGGAACAGGTTGCAATATTTGCACTGTACATAACTGTAGAGACCAATGAGTTGGTCACCCTAGCTGGACAGTTTCCTGACATACATGTGTTAAGGTTGCAAATGGCCATCCGAGGGGATAGTGCGGTTGCCGTCACTGCTCCAGACACCCAAATCCCAGTAATTATGACAGAGCAACGTCTTCCTGCGAGTATTTGTTGGAACGGTTTCGTTATGGCGACCATCTTGCTCACTGTCAACCACCAGAGACTGTGCATAGAGGTGAAGATGAACCAATCCACGCATTTATACTGAAGCATGTTACGAACATTTCGTTATGCTTTCGAACACACGGCGGCGATGATAGGCATCACTGCATATGCGATGACAAAATCAGAAAGCGTAAGCGAGAGCATGAAAAGCGTCGTGAGATCTTCGCGCAGGTGCGGATATTTGACAATTATAGCAACGACGATAACATTCAGCGTGACATTGGGTATGATCACTACACTAATGATCATAGGCTTAATTTTGGCATGACAAATGAAGCACGTCCACAATGACGTTATGTTCTCGAGATCAGATCTTGCTCACGGTCACCCAGCAGAGGCTGGGCATAGAGGTGAAAACGAACGAAATTGTGTACATTTGTTGAATCATACCAAGGTGTTGAAGCATGTTGCGAACATTTGGCGATGCTTTCGAACACACGGCGCCACTGATGGGCATCATTGTACATCCGGTGGCGACATCAGAAAGCGTGAGCGAGAGCACAAAAGCCTATTGCGATCTTCGCGAAGTTGAGGATATTTGACGATTACAGCAATGACAATAATGTTTAATGTTATATTGAATATGATCACAGGCTTCATATCGTCGAAATATGTTTTTGGCCTGCCTAATGAAGCACCTTATCGAGATCCGCAAACAACACAATCCACAAATATGGTGCTCATACCTGGAGAAGTAATTGATTGTCAATCATGAGACTTTCATTGCTCGTGTTTAGCCAGGATATGTAATTGGTTGTTGTGTGTGACTAGGGAAGTTGCACATTTTATCACACGCATATGAAAGTTCAACTCGATATATCTAACAATGAAACTAATCAGGATACCGCTAATTTCATTACTGGTCACATGATACTAACTTTGTAAATTAAGACTGGCAATCAATGTCCTACGTGGGTAATAATACACGCGTCGTGCTTCATCTGCAGTATATAAAATGTAAGGTTTACCAGTTTCAGGTTGCAGAAACATGATGGTGGTGAGATAATTTTTTTCTAAACAAAACAAATACACTATTATTAATATTATGTCAAACAGGACAAGATGTTGATCAGCGCAAGTTTTTCTGTTTCCAGAAAAGTGAAGTTTTGTAGTTACAGACGTTTGTCTTGTTACTGAAAGGTTCCTGATCTACATTCACATCCTGCTATATTGTATCTTAGAGTATCACCAAACCACCATGGAATATTTACATTTATATGCCACTTAAAACATAATTTGGTGGACATTTTTTTGTGATTGGAGATCTATTTTTTTCGGATTTTAATTTAATTTTGGGATAGGCCCATTACAAGTAATCAGTTTTCATTAACGATGCAAAATACATGCTGCATATATCAGTGTTATGCAGAGGATTGAAAAGAGTGAAAATAATATATATTAATTGATATTGACGCTTGGCTGTACAATTTTTTTTAAATGTTTGTACATTTGTTTTAAATACGAATACAGTATGATTTACACTTCCCCATTTCTTTTTAATTTTTATGTGTGTTGTTTTATTTAAAATAATAATGTTGTTGTTTTATATTTTAACGTTGTAACAAATTGATGAATAAATATTAAAGCATCTTGTTATGGAATATATTCATGGTTACACATGGATAGGGGGTCGGCGGCAATTGACTGTGTTTCAAATATTATGTCCCACACCATGTGTTGGAGGATAGGTGTAGTCTGAACTCATGCTAAACAATATACGGCTTTTGAACTTTAGAAACTGATGCGACGACCCCTTAGACGTATCGGCAACACGAGGACGCAACAGGTGTGAATGGTTCTTGATTACACCTTCAAAAATAACTCCACAATATCAGTGCCTACGTTCGATTATTTGGGGTATGCACGACTGTTCTGATTGATACCTTAAAGGGGAGTAATATTTTTAAGGCATTATTTTAAGTCATAATTAAAACACAATTAACATATTCCTTTCAAGTAATAACAATGACTATTATCGAAGCAACATAGTGTGGATAGTGCGATCCGCCTAATGTACGGACTGTTCTTGACGCACCGCTGATATTCTATGTACCCTCAACGCGTACACACATGAAAGCACCTTTATTCGGACTTCAAATTTGCCCTCCATGATATTAACGTGTAATGATCTATCTGAAGTAATACAAGTGATGATTTAGCTAATATTTTAATTACATTGATATATATTTTCTGTAGAAAACTACAATAGTTTCACACATATATATTAAAAACAACATACAATTTATTTGGAAATACGATTCAACAGTCAATTAATTATTCAAACAAATATATAATGCAAGACGATGTTTGCTTGTTTACATTCTACGAGAATTCACAACATGTACATACATTCTTGAACATGTCTTTCGCTTTGCTACGAACATATCGAAACAAGAATAAATAAAGGAAACAAATTGAAAAGAAGGCGGCACATCGTCTGCCACCCCCACAACGGCTGCTATTATATATATAGCCACAGCAATTGTTAGAACGAAATATACCAAACATATAATCAAAATGTTTCTACCAGAACGAATCGATTTAGAAGTCAAAGACGGGATGTTTCCGACGAAGTCAATTTGTCATATGATCGAATTCGTTGGCACTGCGATTTGACGATGGGTTCGGACGATGACGCGATATATTGTTGCAGTGGTGTAAATTATCACAGAAAGAGGCAGTATCAATTCGACAGTGATATTAAATATAGCTAAAGCGGCAATGTATGTTGGAATCTTAGAAGTAGATGATATGCCTTACATACATTAGTCAATATTCCAAGAAGCCTCCATTTCACCCATATGAAGCTATTATGAAGCAGCAACGCCGCCGAATAAGCACTTGTTCATATTGGAGAGGTTTTGTTGTGGCGACCATCTTGCTCACGGTCACCCAACACTTGTTCATATTGGAGAGGTTTTGTTGTGGCGACCACCTTGCACACGGTCACCCAACACTTGTTCATATTGGAGAGGTTTTGTTGTGGCGACCACCTTGCTCACGGTCACCCAACACTTGTTCATATTGGAGAGGTTTTGTTGTGGCGACCACCTTGCTCACGGTCACCCAACACTTGTTCATATTGGAGAGGTTTTGTTGTGGCGACCACCTTGCACACGGTCACCCAACACTTGTTCATATTGGAGAGGTTTTGTTGTGGCGACCACCTTGCTCACGGTCACCCAACACTTGTTCATATTGGAGAGGTTTTGTTGTGGCGTCCACCTTGCTCACGGTCACTCAACACTTGTTCATATTGGAGAGGTTTTGTTGTGGCGACCACCTTGCTCACGGTCACCCAACACTTGTTCATATTGGAGAGGTTTTGTTGTGGCGACCACCTTGCACACGGTCACCCAACACTTGTTCATATTGGAGAGGTTTTGTTGTGGCGACCACCTTGCTCACGGTCACCCAACACTTGTTCATATTGGAGAGGTTTTGTTGTGGCGTCCACCTTGCTCACGGTCACCCAACACTTGTTCATATTGGAGAGGTTTTGTTGTGGCGACCACCTTGCTCACGGTCACCCAACACTTGTTCATATTGGAGAGGTTTTGTTGTGGCGTCCACCTTTCTCACGGTCACCCAACACTTGTTCATATTGGAGAGGTTTTGTTGTGGCGGCCACCTTGCTCACGGTCACCCAACACTTGTTCATATTGGAGAGGTTTTGTTGTGGCGACCACCTTGCACACGGTCACCCAACACTTGTTCATATTGGAGAGGTTTTGTTGTGGCGACCACCTTGCTCACGGTCACCCAACACTTGTTCATATTGGAGAGGTTTTGTTGTGGCGACCACCTTGCTCACGGTCACCCAACACTTGTTCATATTGGAGAGGTTTTGTTGTGGCGTCCACCTTGCTCACGGTCACCCAACACTTGTTCATATTGGAGAGGTTTTGTTGTGGCGACCACCTTGCTCACGGTCACCCAACACTTGTTCATATTGGAGAGGTTTTGTTGTGGCGACCACCTTGCACACGGTCACCCAACACTTGTTCATATTGGAGAGGTTTTGTTGTGGCGACCACCTTGCTCACGGTCACCCAACACTTGTTCATATTGGAGAGGTTTTGTTGTGGCGTCCACCTTGCTCACGGTCACCCAACACGTGTTCATATTGGAGAGGTTTTGTTGTGGCGACCACCTTGCTCACGGTCACCCAACACTTGTTCATATTGGAGAGGTTTTGTTGTGGCGACCACCTTGCTCACGGTCACCCAACACTTGTTCATATTGGAGAGGTTTTGTTGTGGCGTCCACCTTTCTCACGGTCACCCAACACTTGTTCATATTGGAGAGGTTTTGTTGTGGCGACCACCTTGCACACGGTCACCCAACACTTGTTCATATTGGAGAGGTTTTGTTGTGGCGACCACCTTGCACACGGTCACCCAACACTTGTTCATATTGGAGAGGTTTTGTTGTGGCGACCACCTTGCACACGGTCACCCAGCTAGGGCTGTGCATAGAGTTGAAGAAGAACCAAACTGCGCACATTTGTTGAATCATAGTAAGCATGTTGCGAACATTTGGCAATGCATTTGAACACACACCGACACTGATGGGTATCACTGTACATCCTGTGGCGAGATCAGAAAGCGTGAGCGAGAGCACAAAAGCGTCGTGCGATCTTCGCGAAGTTGAGGATTTTTGACGATTACAGCAATGACTATAATGTTTAACGTCATATTGAGTATGATCACTACACTGATGATCACAGGCTTGATATCGTCGACATTAGTTGTTTGGCCTGTCTAATGAAGCACTTTCACAATAACGCTGCGTTCTCGAGATCCGCAAACAACACAATCCACAAATATGGTGCTCGGGTTCAGCCTTGATAAATAATTGGTTGTTAGTCAGGAGACTTTCATTGCTCGTGTTTAGACGGGAGATGTAATTGGATGTTTTGTGTGACTATGGAAGTTGCATATTTTGTTACACGCATATGAAAGTTGAACACGATATATCTAACGATGAAGCTAATCAGGAGATTTACTGGTCACATGACACATGATACATGTCACATGATACTAATCAGGAGACCGCTAATGTCATTACTGGTCACATGATGCTAACTTTGTAAATTAAACCTGGCAATTAATGATTTGTGGATGCAATCATACACGCTAAATACCATGTTTCTTCGAAAAGTTGACAATCAATGTCAAATGGAATAACAGTTTTCAGGTTGCAGGAATATGCTAATTCGTTATTTATTTTGTCTACACACTACAAATACACTATTATAATGCTACGTAAAACCGGACAGAATGTTGACCAGCATGTTTCTACTTCTAGAAGAGTGGCGTTTTGTAGACACTGGCGTTTGTCGTGTTACCGAAAGGTTCGTGGTCTATATTCGCGTTCTGTTTTTTTTTCCAGCTTCTTCTCGAAGCTTACTGATTCAGTCTGGGCGAATCTACGAATATCACACGCACACCATAGAATCTTTAACATTTGTATGCTACATAAAACAAAGGTTATCGAAAAAATTATTGGAGCAGTATATTTTCGGATTCTGATTTAATTTTGGAATACGCCAGTTGCAAGAAATGGCTAACAAAATAAGTTACATCGTCAGCATGACGTGGTTAGATTGAATTTTGAAAAGAGTGAAGTGGCTGTTAATTGATATTAGCGCTTGACTCTTCAATTCAACTGTTGTTTACAATTGTTTTAAATTATTATTAATAGTATGTAAAATCGGACAGGATGGTGACACGAAATGTTGTTGCAATGGCGAAAACGATCACAGAAGAGGCAGTATAAGTTCAACAGTGAGGCGAAATATATCTAAAGCGGCAATGTATGTTGGCAGCTTAGAAGTAGATGGTATGAAGTACATACATGAGTCAATATTCCAAGAAGCCACCCGATGGGATAATGCGGTGGCCATTACCTCTCCAGACATCCATATCCCAGCTATCATATGAATGAGTATTTGTTCACATCGGCGCTTTTTGGTAATGGCAAACCCAGCAGAGACTGTGAATAGAAGTGAAGATGAACTGAACTGTGCAGATTTGTTTAATCATAGGATGGTATTGATGCATGTTGCGAACATTTGGCGGTGCCTTCAAACACACGGCGGCACTGGTGGGCATCATTGTACATGAAAAGCGTCGCGCGATTTTCGCGAAGTTGCGGATATTTCACGATTAGAGCAATGACTATAATGTTTAACGTTATATTGAGCATGATCACTGCGCTGATGATCACAGGCTTAATATCGTCGAAATCAGTTATATTAATTTTGGCTTGGGCAGTGAAGCACATTCGAATATCACCAATACATCATATAATCTTAAACATTTATATTATACACAAAACAAAGTTTATGGAAAAAATTATTGGAGCAGTGCGTGTTTGGGTTTTTATTCAATTTTGTAATATGCCAGTTAAAAGAAATGGCCAACAAAGCAACTTACATCCTCAGCATGACGTGGTTAGGTTAAAGTAGGAAAAGAGAGAAGTGGATGTTAATCGATATTGGCGCTTGGCTATTGAAATTGTTTTTAAAATTTTTTACAAATGTTTTAAATGCGAATATAGTATTACTGACACTTCTGTGCATTTCTTTGCCGTTTATTTTCGGTAACACGTCAGTGTTTACAAAACTACAAAACAGTGTCTACAACACTTAAATTTTCTGGAGACAGAGAAAACTTACGGTGGTCAACATACTGTCCAGTTATGCATAGCATTAAAAATAGTGTATTTGTTTTGTGTAGACAAAATACGAATCTAAGTAGCATCATGTTTCTGCAAATTGCAACTGTTAAACGTTTCATTTTATATTAATTGAAATACCGTAGATGAAGACCGACGCGTGTTTGATTACCAATATAGATAATTAATTGCCAGGCTTAATTTACAAAGTTAGAATCATGCGGCCAGTAATGAAATTAACAGTATCCTGATTAGTTTTATCGTACAATATATCGCGTTCGATATAAAATGCGCAAATTCCATAGTCATACACACACAACAACCAATTGCAGCACCCGGGTAAACACAGGCACCATATTTGTGGATTGCGTTGTTTGCGGATCTCACTGGACATGCAACAATGTGTGTAACTGATTTCGACGATATCATGCCTGTGATCATAAGTGCAGTGATCATACTCGATATAACGCTGAATGTTATCGTCGTTGCTATAATCGTCAAATATCGGCAGCTTCGTGAAGATCGTACGACGCTTTTATGTTATTAGGCTTAACCCGGGCACTATATGTCGAGAACGAAACGTCATTGTGAATGAAATGGATGTAACTGATTTCGCCTATGATCGTCTGTTTAGTGATTATATTGAATACAACCCTATCTCCTAATACATGATGTGGGACATAAGATTTAAAACATAGTCAATTGACCCCGGCCTCCTATCCATGTGCAACCATGAATATATACCATAACAAGATATTTAAATACTTATTCATCAATTTGTTAAAACAATAAAAACATTATATTTTAAGGCAAAAAACACAAGAAATTAAAAAGAAATGGAGAAGCGCAAATAATACTGTATACGCATTTTAAGGCAATTGTAAAAAACATTTTATAAATGACGTCAAGCCAAATATCACTGTGAATTAATATGTATTTCACTATTTTCAAACCTCCACATAACGAAGACATACTGAGCATGTAGGTTGCTTCGTTAGTGAAAACTGATTATTGTAATGGGTATTTTCACGAAACGAGAGCTCCAATAAAAATGTTTCCATCACATTATATTTTATATAGCATATAAATGTTAAGATTCCATGGTGTATGGGTGATATTCTAAGATACGTCCAGATTGATCAAGCTGGCATAACATAGCAGGATGTGAATGTGAATCCGGGACGTTTCGGTAAACCGGTACACGTCAGTGTCTAAAAAATTCACTTTTCTAGAAACAGAAAAACTTGCGCTCGTCAACATATTGTGTAGTTATGCATATTATATGCTAGCACCCCAAGCCCGGCTGAGAAAGGAGGAGGGTTGGGCGAGGACCCCCACCCTGTAAAGAAACCCAACGCTACAGAAACATTCACAACAAATAAAACTACGACGTCTGTCCTGGAAGAGGTAGGGCCTGGTTTACCAGGGCGCATGAAGTGTTGCGGTCAAAGCCGAAAGGAAGCCTCAATGCCGACTACTCTTCTTTCGACCAGGAAAATTTAAACATCGGCACATGGAATGTGCGAACAATGTACGAGGCGGGGAAAACTACCCAAGTGGCAGCAGAAATGCGAAGATTCAACCTCGCTCTACTCGGGCTCTGCGAAACCCGATGGACCCAGTCAGGACGACTGCGACTAACAACAGGAGAGATTATACTATACTCCGGACACGAGGAAGATGATGCCCCTCACTCAGAGGGGGTTGCCCTCTTATTGGGGAAGGAGGCACAGAGAGCACTTATTGGCTGGGAAGCCAGAGGACCGAGGTGCATAACAGCATCCTTTAGAACAAAGAACAAAAGGATTAACATGAACATAGTGCAGTGCTACGCCCCAACCAACGACAAGACTGATGAAACCAAAGAGGAATTTTACAACCAACTCCTTGATATCATGAGCAATTTAGGGGATAAAAACACCAACCTAATTATGGGGAATTTCAATGCAAAGATTGGATCGGACAACCAAGGATATGAAAATGTGATGGGGGTTCATGGGCTGGGTGTGATGAATGACAATGTGGAGCGGTTTGTGAATGCCTGTGCAATAAACAACATTGTAATTGGGGGAAGTGTGTTCACACACAAAAGAATACATAAGGCGACATGGGTATCTCCTGACCAAGTCAGTGAAAATCAGATAGACCACATCGGCATAAACAAAATGTTTAGAAGATCGCTACAAGACGTGCGTGTGAAGAGATGCGCTGACGTTGCGTCTGATCACAACCTTGTAACTGCCATGCTAAAACTCAAGCTAAGAAGAAATGGAGTAGAACAAGAAAGACGAAAGGCAAGATATAATGTGGATTTCCTGAAGGATCCAAGCACAGCAGAAGAATATAAAGTCGCATTAGCTAATAGATTCAAAGTCCTGCAAGAACTGTATGATGAAGATGAGGGAGTAGACATCAACAGCCAATGGCGTAATATCAAGGATGCAGTAAACATCACATGCGAAGAGATAATTGGCAGAAGGAAACCCGTACAGAAAGACTGGATTTCAGTAGAAACAATGAGGAAAATACAGACCAGAAGAGACAAGAAGGAAGCAGTCAACAGCAGCCGCACAAGGGCGGCAAAGGTAATAGCTCAGAAAGAGCACACAGCAGCAAATAGAGAGGTGAAGAAAAGTGTCAAAACAGACAAAAGGAACTTCGTGGAGGGACTTGCACGAGAGGCAGAAAAGGCAGCAGCTAGCAGGAACATGATACAACAAGGAAGTTAGCTGGAAAGTTTAAGAAATCAGAGCGGCCAATCAGAGACAAAAATGGGAGCGTCCTGATGGGGCAGACAAACAGCTTAACAGATGTGCAGAGCATTTTGAAGAGCTGCTCAACAGACCAGCATCAGAATCAACCAGACATCCAACCAGCTGAGACAGATCTCCCAATAGACTGTACTAAATCCACTAGAGAATATATAAAAAAGGCAATCGCACATATGAAAAATGGGAAAGTAGCAGGCCCTGATGGTATCCCTGCAGAAGCACTAAAGGCAGATGTAAATACTTCAGTATAAATGCTGTACAGTCTTTTTGAGGAGATCTATGAAAAAGACGAAATTCCAGCAGAATGGAAAGAAGGTTACCTTATCAAGATTCCCAAGAAAGGAGACCTGAGCCGCTTTGATAACTACAGAAGAATCACGTTGTTGTCAGTACCTGGGAAGATTCTAAACAGAATAATCCTAGAGAGGATGAAAGACAAAGTTGACCAAACTTTGCGTGAACAGCAAGCAGGCTTCAGGCAGGACAGATCGTGTATTGACTAGATTGCAACACTGCGAATCATAGTGGAACAATCCATCGAATGGAACTCATCCCTATACATCAACTTTGTTGATTACGAGAAAGCCTTTGACAGTGTGGACAGGGAGACATTCTGGAAAGTGCTAAGACACTATGGGGTGCCCAAGAAACTAGTTAACATGATCAAAAACTCTTATGAGGGAATGTCATGCAGAGTCATTCATGAAGATCAACTTACAAAGAAATTTGAAGTTAGGACGGGGGTGAGACAGGGATGCCTACTGTCACCATTCCTCTTCATTCTAGTCATAGACTGGGTCATGAAAACAGCAACCAAGGAGAAACGAAATTGAATCCGGTGGACGATGCTGACCCAACTTGATGACCTGGATTTTGCGGTTGACAACTGGAAAGGATTGCCCAAGACAGGAGGCGCTGGAGAAATGTTCTGGATGGCCTATGCTCCAGGAGGAGTTGAGGGCCTAAGTAAGTATGCATAATATTAAAAATACTGTATTTGTTTTGTGTATATAAAATACGAATCTTAGCAGCATCATGTCTCTGCAACTTGAAACTATTAAACCTTACATTTTATATTAATAGCAATACTGTAGATGAAGTACGACGCGTGTATGATTATCAATATAGATATATATAATTAATTGCCAGGCTTAATTTACAAAGTTAGAATCATGTGACCAGTAATTAATTAGTTTTATCGTACGATATATCGCGTTCGTTATAAAATGCGCAAATTCCATAGTCACGGGACGTTTCGGTAACTCGGTACACGTTAGTGTCTACAAAATTTCACTTTTCTTGAAACAAAAAATCTTGCGTTCGTCAACATACTGTCTAGTTATGCATAGCATTAAAAATAGTGCATTTTTTGTGTAGATAAAATACGAATTTTAGCAGAATCATGTCTCTGCAACTTGAAACTCTTCAACCTTACATTTTATATTAATTGCAATACTGTAGATGAAGTACGACGCGTGTATGATTACCAATAAAGATAATTAATTGCCAAGCTTAATTTACAAAGTTAGAATCATGCGGCCAGTAATGAAATTAACAGTATCCTGATTAGTTTTATCGTACAATATATCGCGTTCGATATAAAATGCGCAAATTCCATAGTCATACACACACAACAACCAATTGCAGCACCCGGGTAAACACAGGCACCATATTTGTGGATTGCGTTGTTTGCGGATCTCACTGGACATGCAACAATGTGTGTAACTGATTTCGACGATATCATGCCTGTGATCATAAGTGCAGTGATCATACTCGATATAACGCTGAATGTTATCGTCGTTGCTATAATCGTCAAATATCCGCAGCTTCGTGAAGATCGTACGACGCTTTTTATGCTATCGCTCACGCTTTCTGATCTCGCCAACGGATGTACAGTGATGCCCATCAGCGCCGCCGTGTGTTAGAAAGCATCGCCAAATGTTCGTAACATGCTTCACTATCTTCCCACGATTCATGAAATATGCACGGTTTGGTTCATGTTCACTTCAATGCATAGTCTCTGCTGGGTGACCGTGTGCAAGATGGTGGCCATAACGAAACCGCTCAGATATGAACAAATACTCACTCGAAGACGTTGTTGCTTCATAATAGCTGGGATATGAGTGTCTGGAGCGGTGATGGCGACCGCACTATCCCCTCCGGCGAGCAACTGGATTATTGACACATGTATGTACGGCCTGCCAACTGCTTCTAAGCGACCAACAAACTTTGCAGCTTTAATGATGTTTCACCTCGCTGTCGACGTCATACTGCCTCTTTCTGTGATCGTTTACGCCACTGCAACAATATTTCGCGTCATCGTCCGAACTCATCGTCAAATCGCAGCGCAGGCGAATTCGATCGGAGGACACATTGATTTAGGAAACATCCCGTCTTTGACTTCCAAGTCGATTCGTTCTGGAAAAGACGTGTTGATTATATGTTTGGCATATCTTGTTCTAACAATTCTTGCGGCTATATATATAACTGCAATCAGTGTGGGGAAGGGAAACGATATGCCGGCTTATTTTCAATTTGTAGCAGTTTGGACTGTGTTTTGTAACTCGTTTGTCAATAGCTTCTTTTATTTATTCTTGTTTCGAAATGTTCGCACTAAAGTGAAGGACATGTTAACAAATGCATGTACGTGTTTTGAATTCCAGTAGAATGTAAACGAGCAAGTGTCGTCTTGCATGATTTAGTTGCTTGAATACTTTCTTTGACATTAAATCATAATTCCCTATAAATTGTGTTTTATTGTTAATGTGTGTATATGAAGATGTATGCTAATGTAAGTAAAATTAAACGTTAGCTAAATCGTCTCTAGTATTACTTGCAGGTAAATTATTACACATATAACTATAGTTTTAATCAGAACAGTCATGCATTCCACACAATAACAAATGTAGCCACTATCATCACGGAGAGAGGTTTATATATGTATTCATATATTTATAAAAAAAATTAAATAAAACAGTTTGAAAACAATTGGTATAACCAAGTATAAATACTGTACATGTCACTCTTTAGCAGTTAGGGTATTTAGCAAAAGTATAATAACGGAAACAAAGCATCAAATGTTTCACATGGCTTCTTCGCGTCATACCTATTTATTCTACAAGGGATCCACGCAAAATATATATTTTCCGACCCCCTACGGATGTTGTTGGCGCTCGTATGTTGGTGATATTGAGCCGATGACAATATAACCCCCTTTCTCTCAATTGCAATTACAATATATTTGCAGGATATTACAAGACATTACGTTTTCGAATGTCAAACCAAAGTATTCTAGGAAAGCCACCAACATTTTAGCAACTTAATGTCAGGAAACTGTCCAGCTATGATGACCACTACATTGACATCTACACTAATTTCCGGTGCTACCATTGCATATTGTTCCAGAGCATGCAGAACGTGATCACAGATACGTGAGTCAGCTCGCGCTGGAAAAACATAAACATTTTAGCCAAATCATCACTAGTATTACTTGCAGGTAAATCGTTACACGTAGAATTATATTATTAATCAGGACAGTTGTGCATTCCACATATTACTGACGGTATGCACTAATATTATAATAACGGTGCTTACACGCCAGATATGTATCCCTATTGTAGATTCGGCTAAAATCGACGACGCGCCAAACGCAGTCCATACATCAGAAAGATCGTACTATCCACACTACACAACAACATACATTGTCGTGAAATTATATGTTAATACTGCATTAATTTTAACTTGAAGAACTGATTGTTTGAAAAAAACCATTATCCCCGTTTTAGTGTCTATGTTATCAATCAGAACAGTTGTGCATCAACAAATTATCGAGTGTAGGCACTGATATAATGGATATCTTTTTAATGGAGGTATTTTCACACATTTTGCGTCTTAGTTTTGTCGATGCCTTTAATGGGTCGTCGCCGTCGCATACGTTCCTACGTAAAACACGTATAGTGTTCATGATGTGTTCAGACCACCCAATCTCCGAATAACTGGTGTGGGACATCATATTAAAAAACACAGTCAATTTCCGCCGCCCTCCTATCCACATGCAACCATCAACATATGTCACAACAAGAGGCTTACATATTTATTAATGCATTTATTCAAACATATAAATCTAAATTAAAAATCTTCACCTCTATGCACATTCTCTGTTGGGTTACCCTGAACAAGTTGGTCGCCATAACGAAACCGCTACGATATGAAACAATACTCGCTCGATGACGTTGCTGCTTCACAATATATGGGATTTCGATGTCTGGAGCGGTAGCAACGACCACACTATCCCCTATTATGACCATTTGGGATGTTGACACGTGTTTACGGTATACCAACTACTTCTATTCGTCCAACAAGCATTGCAGTTTTATTGATATTTCACTTCGCTGTCGAGCTCATCTTTCTGTGATTGTTTTCGCCATTGCAACAACATTTCTCGTCATCGTAATTCTCTGAAATAAAAAACTTCCGCTGTCCGGTTTTAAATGGTATTAATAATAGTTTGCTTGCAGTGTGTAGACGTGAACAACTTAGCAGCAACATGTATCTGCAACCTAAGCACTGCTATCCATTCTATTTAATATTGATTGTAGACTTGTCGAAGAAACACGACACTTAGCATGCATGATTACACTGACAAAGTATTAATTGTCAAGCTTAATTTACAAAGTTTGCATCGTGTGACCTGTAATAAAATTAGCAGTCTCCTGGTTAGTTTCGTCGAACTATATATCGTATTCGGTTTGCATGTGTCGTGATACAATGTGCAACTTTCATAATCACACACCGCCAACATTTACAATTCAGGATTAACACGGGCACTATATATTGAGAACGAAACTTCATTGTGAACGTGCTTCATTGCACATACAAACATGGATGTAACTGATTTCGACAATATCATGCTTATGCTATTCAGTGTGGTGATTATATTCAATACAACGCTTATTGTTATCGTCATTGCTGAAATTGTAAAATATCAGCAACTGCGCGAAGATCGGATTACGCTTTTCTTACTCTCGCCCTCGCTTTCTGATCTCGCCACCGGATGTACCGTGATGCCTTGTCAGCGACGTCGTGTGTTCCAATACATCACCAAATGTTCACAACAAACTTGCGAAATGTGCATGGTTTGGTTCTTCTTCACCTGTATGAACAGTTTCTGATGCGCGACAGTGTGCGCAATAAATTCGCACCGATATGAACAAATACTCACTCGATGACGCTGCTTCTTTATAATAACTGGTATTTTGGTGTCTGGAGCAGTGATAGCCACAGCACAATCACCTCGTATTGCATCTTGGCATCTTGACACAGGTATGTACATCCCGCTTTGACTTCGTTCTGGTAGAAACGTGTTGATTATATGTTTGGCATTTCTCATATTAACAATTCCGGCGGATGTGTGTGTAACAGCAGTCATTGCAGGAAAGGCAATACATGTTCTGCCTTTGTTTTATTTATTCTTGTTTCGATACGTTCGTAATAAAGCGAGCAACATATTCAATAATGCATGTTGTGAATTCTCGTAGCATGTAAACGAATAAGCATGCTTTTGCATGGTATATTTGGCAGCATACTTTCTTTTGTTATTAAATCACATTTTCCGATAAATAGTGTTGTATGGTTACTAATACGGAAGCATTGGAAAGTGCACTTGCGAAGTATTGCCAGTATTCCACGCAAAACAGGTTGCCACATCATATCTGAAAATATATGCCAATGTCATTTAAATGTTCGCTAAGTCCTCACAAGTAATACTTGCAGGTAAATCTTTACACGTAGAACTGTGATTTTATTCAGAATAGTGGTGCGTTCCACATAATACCGGGTTTAGGCACTAATGTCATGAAGTATATGTTTGAAGGCCGAATAAAGATCCTTTCACGCCAGATGTCTATCATTATTGGAGATACGTATAAAATGGACGACACGCCAAACACAGTCCGTACATCAGACGGATCGTACTATCCACACTACGCTGCTACAACAACAGGCATTGTCGTGAATTGAAAGGAATATGTTAATATCGTATTAGTTGTTACTTGAATAACCGATAGTTTGGTGGCGAAAACATTATTCCTCGTATATGTGTATGTGCTATCAATCAGAACAGTCATGCAACCCCTAAATTAAATATTGAATCTATACATTTATATATTGGAGTCATTTTTGAAGTAGGCCTAATCAAGTTCCTTTCACACTTAGTGCGTCTTCGAGTTGCCGATGCCTCCACCGGGTCGTTGGATCAATTCCTAAAATCCAAAAACTGTACAGTATTTTGTATATTTTGAGATCAACCTATCCCCCATTACGTGGTGTGGGACATCAAATTAAAAAGCACAGTCAAATGCCGCCGGCCTCTTATCCATATGCAACCATGAATATCAGCCATACCATTAATACATTTTTTTTAATCAGTATTATATTCAAGTAGAAGACACAAGAAATGATACATACATGCTAACGTACCAATAATGCTTAATTCGTATTCGTAAAACAATTTAAAAAAACAGTTTTAAAACAACTTGCATAGTCAAGAGTCATTGGTAAAAACCTTGATTACCACCAAATTAACAGACAACCTGGTATCAAAGACTACAGTTACTGACTTCTTGGCAGATCATGGCGCTGTCCATTGTGATCTACTTCTGCCAAAACCCCAGCCGCTTTGACACTCAGTGCAATACAGGAATTATGCTGCCATAGATAAAAAGATGCTCCGAGTCGACATTGAGGCATCAACCCCGTGCCTTGACCCTGCCTCCTCAGCAACTAGTCTTCTTGAGCAGTACGACACTGTCATGTCAGCTCTATTAGAAAAGCATGCCCCAGTTCAGACACGAACAATCACGGTCCAACCCAAAGTTCCTTGGTTCAGTGGTGACATCAAGATGGCTAAACAGAAGAGACGGCAACTGGGGAGGAAATGGAGACAATCACGGCTCACAATTTACCGCGATCTCTTCAAAGAGCAGAGACGCCAGGTAAATCAGCTCATCTCCAGTTTTGTCTACACTCTACTCGGGACCCATTGGGCAGATAATTTGGCGGCATCGACCTGACTTCAACCTCTTTGCTGATGATTCTCAACTGTATGTCTCATTTAAGATCAAGGACACCAATGATGAGATGGCTGCACTGGCATGCATCCAAGCATGTGTGGGAGAACTAAAAACATCGATGACTCATCATCGTCTTCAGCTGAATGACGATAAGACTGAAGTGCTTGTGATCACTACACCGAGCTCGGTTAACAAGCACAGTCTGACTGATGTCGTCATCGGTGACAGCATCCTCCAGCCTACTGACGTCGCTCGCAACATTGGAGTGATGTTTGACAGTGAGCTCAGCATGACATATCAAGTGTCGAAACTGTGCCAGGTAGCATACTTTCACCTACATCGGATTCGCTCCATCAGAGATTGCTTGACACAACATGTCACTGAACTCTTGGTTCACTCCTTTGTCATATCGCGACTGGACTATGGAAATGGCCTCCTTTATGGTGTACCTGATCAGTTACTGGACAAGCTGCAGAGAGTCCAGAATGTGGCAGCTAGCATTGTGGTAAGAGCCAGTCACTATGACCACATCACATCCACCCAGAGACTCTCCATTGGCTTCCTCTCCGGTACCGTATTGAGTACAAGGTCGTACTGATGACGTTCAAAGCCCTTCATCTTGCGCCGAGCTACATCGCAGACCTGCTCCAGTTCTACCAACCTTGCAGAACGTTGCGATCCTCATCAGACTCTCTTCTGGCTGTACGCAGTGCACATCTCCGCCATTATGGTGACCGTGCCTTCTGCATCGCTGTTCCTCGCCTGTGGAACAGTCTTCCCCATGAGATGCGAAAATGTGACTCTCTATACACCTTTAAAAGACGCTTGAAAACTCTCATGTTTAAACTTGCATATTATTCTTAACTGTCAAATTTATTCGACTTTTAGTACTATGTTTTATGAACTTGGATTTGCTATGTTTTTTATGCTTTTATTTATGTATTTATGTATTTATTTATTTTGTATCTTGACTGTCTTTAACTATGTTTGTGTCAGCGCCTGTGAACAGGGTTACCTGGATCCATGGCGCTCTAAAAGTGCTCTATTTATTATTATTATTATTATTATCAATGAGAATTAATAGAAATTTCAATATTTTCAAGCACTCACTTAACCCAGACATTCTGAGGATATAGGTTGCTTTGTCATTAAAAACGGATTATTTGTAACGGGTATATTCCGAAAATAAATTAAAATGAAAAATATTAGAGCTAAAAATAAACATGAGTGTGTGGATCAACTTTGTTTTATGAGGCATATCAGTATGATTATATGGCGTATGTGTTATGCTTAAATATGCGTCCAGACTGTTAAAGTTGGTAAAACACAACTGGATGTGAATTTGGATCAGGGACTTTTCGGTAACATGACAAACGCCGGTGACTGCAAAAACTTCACTTTTCTGGAAAGAGAACAACTTGCGTTTTTGTCAATAGTATGTGCGTTTTACATATTATTAATTATTTGTCTTACCATCTTCATACGGACTCAAGATCCACAAACATTATATATACATGGAACAACTTATACAATTCTATATAAGAAACAGCAGTTAGAAAACACATTATATTGTTTTGAGATATGAATTCACATTATTACATTATTCCTTATTTAAGGCAGCGTCATTATTTAAATCTTTCATTACCACCAATTCACAAATCATATTTGCATAGTCACATTACGTAGCTTTTACATTGATATTCAAACTGTCTTTGCGTTATGTTTAATAGCACTCACTTGAATATACAATAGTTCATGATGTGCCACGTTGTATTTCGACATAACCTGTCTTATTTTCTGGCCCATAGTATACCAATAAGAAAATAACATTGTATTTCGTATATAATTAACAACCATGTTTTCTGACAAGGCTACTGTTATATAAAACTGTATCAACCTAAAGACAAAAGCAATATATATAGGTACACATTCAGCAATTCGTGTTATTTAATCTCTGTGCGAAAGTAGGATAACTTCCATATATTGCGCAAAGTAGTTCACCAATATATGCACATCTGGTTAACACTGTCATGCCACAATGGCCATAGTTAAGACCCGTACAACGCACAACCTTACTGGAGAAACAATTTGTTTTTGACGACAGTTTGAACTGAACTTAACAAGGTATTCATCTATTTATACAACAATTAAATTTCTTCATAACATCAAAAATCATTTCATACTTATTGACTATGCTAATTACATTTCCCAGATGTATTGCTTTTCACCAATGTTTTGCTTTTTAAACCATTAAGCAAAACATTACGCAGTTCGGCATATTTTTTTAAAAACCTCAACACTTTTTTTATCCTGGAACTCCTCAGACATATTTCCCATTAAATCAGCCAATGTCCAGGTCTTTTAATTCATCCAACACTAATAATAGTATGTATTCGAAATACAAATATTAGCAGCCACATGTTTCTGCTCCTGAAACTGTTATACATTCAATTTAATTTGATTGCAAAATTGTCGAAGAAGCACAACACATAGCATTAGTTGCCAGGCTTCATTTACTAAGTCAGTATTATGTGACATGTATTGACATTTACAGTCTCCTCATTAGTTTCGTGGTGCGTTCAGTTTGCATGTTTGCGTGATCAATTAATGTTCAACATGCATAGTCACGCAGTGCCCCGAAGTACATAAACAAGCTTAACAAGGGCACCCTGTTTGTGGATTGTCTTGTTTGCGGAGCTCAAGAACGTAATATCATTGTAAACGTGCTTCATTGGACATGCCAAAATGGATGTAACTGATTTCGACGATATCAAGCCTGTGATCGTTAGTGCAATGATTATACTCAATATAACGCTGAATGTTACCGTAATTGTTGTCATCGTCAAATATCCGCAACTGCGAGAAGATCGCACAACGCTTTTCATGCTCTCTCTCTCACGCTTTCTGATCTCGCCACCGGATGTACAGTGATGCTCATCAGCGCCGCCGTGTGTTCGAAGGCATCGCCAAATGTTCGTAACATGCTTCAATACCTTCCCACGATTCACGAGATATGCATGGATTGGTTCATCTTTACTTCTATGCACAGTCTCTGCTGGGTGACCGTGAGCAAGATGCTCGCCATAACGAAACCTCTCCAATACGAACAAATACTCACTCGAAGACGTTGCTCTTTCATAATTGCTGGGATTTGGTTGTTTGGAGCAGTGAAAACGACCGCACTATCCCTTCGGATGGCCGTTTGGAATCTTGACACATGTATGTACTACTTCTAAACGTCCAACAAACAATGCCGTTTTAATGATAGTTGCCACGACAACAATATTTTGCGTCATCATCCGAACACATCGTCAAATTGCGGGGCAAATTAATTCTATCGGAGGAAAGAATGACTTCGTCGGAAGCATCCTGTCTTTGACTTCCAAGTCGATTCGTTCTGGTAGAAATGTGTAGATTATACGTTTGGCATATCTAGTTCTAACAATTCCTTGGCTACGGCTATATATATATATATATATATTTAAGTGCAGTCATTATAGGGAAGAAATACGATGTGTCGTCTTCTTTTAAATTTGTAGCAGTTTGGATTGTGTTTTGCAATATGTTTGTCAATAGCTTATTTTATTTATTTTTGTTTCGATATGTTCTTACTAAAGCGAAGGACATGTTCAAGAATACTTGTATTTGTTTTGTATTCCCGTAGAATATACACGAGAAAGCAACGTCTTGCGTGACACATTTGCTTGAATACTTTCTTTTTTATTAAATCACATTTCCCTATCAATTGTGTTTTGTTATTAATGTACGTGGGTGAAACTATTGTAATTCGCTACAGAAAAAAATACACCAATGCAATATTATCTCACCAAAACATCACTAGTACAACTATCAGGTAAGTTGTTACTTTTATGGAAACAGGAAAAAGGAAACAGGAAACAGGAAATATTTATTCGCCCCAAAGACAACAAAACAGAGTATTCAACACAAAAACCATACAATATATTACATATATGTCGACATGATAAAACGAAGTTGTAAGAATATAGAGTACGGTCTGGAAAAAAAAGATAATGTCATATAAGGGACGGGAGACTCCTACTAAGACTAAAAAATAATCGCTGTCGTAGGAGCCACCCTGTCGATTAATTTCACTCGTTTTTAAATAAAAAAAAAATCCCTATAGATATTAATGCATAATTACTGAGTGAACAAAATTAATATAGATATGTCTGTATATTACAAATGCCAATTATATTCCTACAATCGGAAATACATAGAGTGATTTTAACCAAGGAGGAACGGAGACATAGTCAGTCATGTTGGCATATATAACAATTTTGGATTGCACATTGTTCAATATATGTATTCAGATAATAAAGTTTGATATAATTTGAGAAACCATGTAAACTGTGAGTGATCGAATAAACTGCTTTCATATCAGATGTGTTTCCGCGTTGAGGATACGTCTAAAATCGACGACGCGTCAAACACCGTCCTTATATATATATCGTACTATCCACACTGTGCTGCTACAACAACTGACATTGTTGTGAATTGAAGGGAATATCTTGATAATGTTACAGTATTAATAATAACTTGAATAGTAGTGTGAAAAACTACGAATGCTATTGATGTGTCTACGCTATCAATCAAATAATGGAGTACTTTATTCAAGGACGTGTTTGGTCTTTGCTATTTCCTAAAGTCTAAACAGTTGGTAGTGTTTAGCGTGTGTTCAGACCACCCATACCCCCAAAACGTGGCGTGGGTCATCATATTAAAAAGCACAGTCAATTGCCGCCAGTCTCTATTCCACGTGCAACTATTAAAATAAACCATTACAAGAGGCTTATATTATATATGTATTTATCAATAATATCAATTAACATTAAAATATAAAATAGAGCTATTATATTACGGTAAAAGACACAAGAAGTGGAAAGGAAATAAAGAAATGCTAATAATACTGTATTCGTGTCTTAAAACAATTGCAAAAACAGTTTTAAAACAGTTTGTATAGACAATCGTCAATGTGAATTAATATGCATTTCACTTATCAAACATCCACTTAACCCCGACATGCCGAGGATGTAGGGTTGCTTTGTGGGTAAATGTATTATTTATAAAGGGCATATTCCGAAATTAAATGAAAATCCGAAATTATAGACCTTTAATCAACACATATGTGTACATACATTTCGATTTATGTGACATGCACATATTAAGATTCTGCGGTCTATGGGTGATGTTCGAAGATACGTCCAGACTGTTAAAGCTGGCGTAACATAGCATGATGTGAATATCGATCCCGCACGTTTCAGTAACACAACAAACGGCAGTAACTTCAAAACGTCACATTTTTGGAAACATACAAACTTACTCTGGTCAACATCTTCTCCGGTGTTACATACAATTAATAATAGTGCATTGTAGTGTGTAGATAAAATAAACATTTTTCTGCAACCTGAACACTCCCAGATGATATTGTGTGCAAAATAGTCGACGAAACACGACACTTAATGTGTATGGCTACACGCACACAATCAATAATTGCAAGGCTTAATCTACAAAGTGAATATCATGTGACCAGTAATAAAACTAACAGTCTCCTGATTAGCTTAATCGGTCGATATGGTGTATTCGGTTTGTTTGTGTGCGTGATAAAATGTGCAACATCCGTAGTCACACACCGCCAATTACATCTCCAGATTAAACACGGGTACCATACTTGTTGATATTGTTGTTGGCGGATCTTGAGAAACAACATCATTGTGAACGTGCCTCATTGGATATTTTAAAATGGATGTTACTGATTTCGACAACACCAATTCAATAATCATCAGTGTAGTGATCATTCTCAATATAACGTTGAATGTTATCGCCATTGCTGTAATCGTCAAATATCGCAACTTAGCGAAGATCCCACGACACTTTTCATTGTCTCGCTCTCGTTGTCTGATCTCTGCGACATGTGACATAAACTATGGTTATATTGATATGTTGACGTGCCTTCCCTTAGTAGCTGCATCATAACAGGGGCACTGCCTGTATTGTCATACGTCGCAAAATACTGACGTAATGGGCGCGCACATACGGGAACGGACGATAAAGAGGAACCATTAAGCATAGATTGACCTACTTTTAAAATGTCTGCATAAAAACAGTTATATTATGTTATTTTCACAGTTCAATTGATTGGTTCTGTTGACGCATACTAATTACTATAAATCAAATGTGTTACCATATCGCTCAATCATTGGCACAAATCTCCACGTGAACGACCTTTACTCCCGATTCGCCCATTGGCCACAACCGCACATTGCACCCATACTTCGCCCTTACAAATATCCTATATATCTCCGCGCAGTATAGGAACCTGAATCAAATAATATAAAGGGCGTTTATTAGGGTAATGTACTGTAGTTATAAATTTATGAATTGACACTGGTTTGTGATTTAAGCAGTACGTCTAATTTTATATAAAACACTTTAATTCATGTTCGCACAACAGCTGCGGTATAACCACATTATCCATGACATATAAAGCTAGTGCGGCCACGGGGCCCACTTTGGCCTCTTGCAGAGAATATTGGCCGGATGCAGTTTTTTGTTTCAACGCACGCATTCACGTAAACGTGGACGTGCGTATGTCACTGGTTATTTCATGATGCATACTCCATTGATGGTTATTTCATGATGCATACTCCATTGATGGTTATTTCATGATGCATACTCCATTGATGGCGAGATAGCGTGGCCATTAATGAAAATAAAATAGGAAAAATATCCAAAACACTCACTTTTACTCACGGTTTGTGTTGGTTAGTGCTTCTTGCTAGTCTTTAAAAACTACTACTTGGTTTACCAAGAGCACGTCAGGATAACTATAATGGCGTGGGCCCACTTTGGCCGGGGGGCCCACTTTACCCTCCTTACCCCTATTTTTAATTTTAATTTCACTACATGTCTTAGAAGTTTCTAATGTCGTTTAAATAATATATGCATATTCACCATATGCATACTTCGATTCATGTTATGTGGAGCTGAATATGGGATACAGTTGTAGAACACACTAGGGTGATCAATGAATAGTTATTATTTCCCCAACTATACTAATGGAAGTTTAAACAATTGAATCCAAAATACTGTTATCTTAGTTGAATCTAAGGACAAACATACTTAAAATACCTTTATTAGTTTTTATTTGGTGCACATTTAAATAGATGCCCGGTTGTCAAAATCGGGATTCCAAATCGCCCGTGCTTATCGAAACCCGCATATAGGAAATTCGTACAGATTTTTACTAGAATTCCATCAATTGTAAAATTGTCAAAATCAACCTACAATAACACGTTATATACCAGCAGAAGCGCAAACATTCATGGAATACCTGTTCGAAATAATGTTAAAAACAATTGTTGTGGTAACACATCTTTCACGGAAAAACGTCATATTGTTATCGACTCCATGAAGTGCGATCCCAGTGGGGGGGGTCGGTAGTCGGAAAATATTTGCATAACAAAACAAATAATTGTTTAAATATTGCCCAGATTATTTGGTCGGGAAAATTGTCAGCTAACGTTTTTTATAGGGAATTCTTAAGGATGTTGCTAGTCGCATATATACTCTGATAAAAAGCATCACTCTGTTTTCTGTGTTGTTATTACAACTATTCTTCAACGAGAGGCAATTAAAATGAATTATAGCTAATTTACTATATGGAAATATTTTGACAAATATCTGACATACGTGACACGAGAAGCGACATCCACTCGTCATATAAACTTTCATTCTTCCTAAATCTTATAACATATATTGAGCTATAGTATGAAATAGCATGTTTGCAAGCAGTAACGTCTTAATTTTTATTAATAAATAGTATTTTTCACTGCCTGTGGTGCGTGATTTTGATGAGTGTTTGAGTGACACCTGTCTATCGTACGCTGGTGAATGATTGTGCCTAACACAAGTTCTTCATGAGCTTCAACCTGATACTATGTATCATTATGGCAGGCTTTTATGTCTTGCCGTCTATCCAGGAAGGTAGGATATCATCTGTATTATTATGTCTATCGCGTCTGTCCTGACGCAAATCAATTTCTTTTCATTACATCGTCAGGTATTATATGCCCTTCTGGTCAATGTTTACCCATGCTGATACAGTTTGCTTGTATATGTATGTGGAAAGTGTGACGATTGTCAAATTGTGTCAGTTTCTTGTCAGCATTTAAGGAATGTATATACTGGTTTCACGAATTGTACGTAATATTACATTAAAGAAATGTTGTCATAATCATTTACATTAATATTGCAATCCAGGCAAAAACCTGAAAACAAACGAAATCAGTTATACCAGAACAATAAATAAACAAAATAGCATGCTGATGGTTGGAAACATACAATTTCATATTCACATGTCTGATATTATTAATGGTGTCAAATAACTTGAATCAACGTACATAGCGTTAGAGTAAAATAACGGTTTTGTTTTGAATACAAGGTTAATTTTCAAGGAGAACAATGCATGAATGGAATAAAGTATCTACTAACTATTTAAATGCTAGCAGTCTGAATATGTTTAAAATATCTCATCAGGGCAGGTTACACAAAGACGAAACAGTGTTGGACTCTCGAGAAGCTAAATGCTTCGTTGTCCATTTGCCAATTGGAGTATATTACTTTTGGTGGCAATCATATTACAGAAGGCAGTTAATTGCATCTCCGCAAATGGTAGCTAGGAAAATTATGATGAAGCGTAACATATCAGCTTTCAGGACAGCAGCAAATGATAATGGAACACAGAGACAATTAGTCGGAGATTTCTGGGATGATTTCTGAAAATATTATTTTAGAACAATAGATGTAGACACTACAAGAAACATAATTGATTGCATAAATTCAACGTCCAGTTGTGAGAAAGATGGTTTATCAACAGAATTAATAAAATCGATAAAAACTTAATTTGTGACCTTTCTGAATACTTTTGTGTCATCTGCAAATTTGAGTACTTTGCTAGATATGTCATCTTCTAGATCATTTATATATATTAAAAACAGTATATGGCCTAATACTGATCCCTGTGGTACCCCACTCAAAACCGATTTCCAATTTGAAATCTCACCGTCTACTATTACTCTCTGTCTTCTGTGTGTAAGACACTTTTCTATCCAGTTGATTACATCATTACCTATATTAGATCACTCTAATTATTAGTCAGATAATAATGACTCGCATGTTTCCAAATAAATTAAAGATAGCCAAAGTATAGCCCTTCTTAAAATGAGCGATGAATCTATATTTGATAATTATCGCCCAATTTCCATCCTACCAGCTATTTAAAAAAATATTTGAAAGAACTTTGTTTGATCAAATACACGAATACTTCCAATCCAAAAACTTATGTTACAATAGATAATATGGCTTTAGATAAAAAAAATATTCCACTGAACTGGCAACTCTGAAAATCTTAGATAGAATTATGCTTGATATTGATAAATTTAACACGCCTATAAACATATATCTTGACTTTTCAAAACCTTTTAATACCATTGATCACAATATACTATTGCATAAATTAAACTACTGTAGACTAAACGGTGAAGCTCTGTAGAAGTTATTTACTCAACCGTAGACAATATGTTGAATTTGAAAGTATCAAATCTGAAGAAAGTGCTATCACCACTGGTGTTCCTCAGGGGTGAATTGTGTGACCCCTCTTATTTTTAATATATATAAATGCTATATTTCTATCTAGTAACATATTTAAATTTATAACTTATGCTGATGACTAACCCTAAATAGTACACTAAATAGTTTTGAGGGTTCAGACTCCGAAAGTAATAATGTAAACAAAAAACTCAATAAAATAAAAGCCAACAAACTTTCACTAAAATGATAATGTCAAGAAAACTAAATTCATTCACATGCCTCAAAAGAAAATTGGTATTTCATTGTTGCAAATAGTTGGGGAAAACATTTATTGTGTTAGTGCTACATTAAATAACCATTTAAACTGGAGTCATACAAATAAAATAGGTAACAAAATAAATAAAACAATTTGAATTTTTAATAAAAACATAATAATAAAACTTTTTGCCACAAAGCATATTATCCATTATGTGCACACACCCCATTCTTCGTCATATTAATTATGGAATTCTGCTATGGGGTCACCAAGCAAATCGAGTTTATGGTTTACAGAATAAGGAATAAGAATACTTTCTATGAGTAAATATGATGCTCATGCAGACCTATTTTTTAAGAAACTTCAATTCCTAAAACTGGATTATATTTATTAAGTAGAGCAAATAATTATACATTAGTAAATAACGATCTACCGAAATATTTAAGCTCCATCCCATACTTACGCAATTTTTAACTCCACCAAAACTACAAACGAAGATTTAAAAACCTTTTTATTCCCAGAGTCAATCATGAATATACCACAAAATATATACGACACAACGTAATACAAAAAATTAACAATATTCCAAATATTATCATTGATAAAATGTTAACACTTAGTCTATATGGTTTCATCACTTATATTAAAAACTACCTAATTATGAATAATGCCATTGCGTTATCCCTAATTGCTACATATGAAATATACATTAGTATGTAACATATTACGTAATTACATATATTTATATATTTATATTTCTGCACTTTTTTACTAATGAATTATGTTGATTAATAGTATCATTTATTATTATTATTATTCAATTAATTATTATTATTAAATTAATTATTATTATTAGGGGCTTCCGCGTTAGCGACATGCTATGTATTAATGGAATTATCCTTGACGGTCAATGTAAAGGTCAAGGCTTGACCTTTACATTGAAGTTGATTATTCCATTTTGTAAAGATATGGTCAAATAAATATGTCAATATGTCTCTCTGTCGGCTCCAGACACCCATATCCCCGCTACTATGAAGAAGCAACGTCGTAGAGTGAATATTTGTTCATATCGGAGCGGTTTCGTAATGGCAACCATATTGCTCACAGTGACCCAGCATAGGTGACCAGTGACCCATGAAGGTACTGAAGCTTGTTACGAAATTTGCTATGCTTTCGAACACACGGCGGCGTTGATGGGCATGACTTTACACCCGATGGCGTTGATGGGCATGACGTTACACCCGATGGCGAGGTATGAAAGCGAGAACGAGAGAACGATGTACGATGTTTATGAAGTTACGAATATTTGACGATTACAGCAATGACGATAACATTCAGCGTTCTATTGAGTATAATCACTATACTGATGATCAAAGACTTGATATCGTCGAAATTAGTTACATCCATTTTGACATGTCCAATAAGGCACGTTCACAATGATGCTACTTTCTCAAGATCCGCAAACAACAATATAATGTAAGTTAAGTGTTGTGTTTCTACGATAATGCTGCAATCAATGTCAAACTGAATGCATAACAGTGTTTATGTTCTAGAAACATGATGTTGCTGTGATGTATATTTTTCTACACACTACACATACACTATTCCTGATTATACGCATTTATTTCTGTTTCCAGAAAAGTGAAGTGTTGTAGTCACTGGCGTTTGTCGTGTTACCTAAAGGTCCCTGGTCGATATCCACATTTAAAAACTTGATGTATATGTATACATCTTCTATGGTGCACATTCACAGTTTCTTATGGATAGGAGGCCGGCGACAATTTACTCTGTTTAAATATGATGTCCTGCACAACCTAATTGGATATATGTGTGGTCTGAACACATAATACACACTATGCAGTTTTTTTACTTTAGGAACTTATGCGATGAACCTTAGACGTATCGCCAACACGAGAACGCAACAGTTGTGAACGGTCCTTTTTGATTAGACGTTGAAATATGATTGCATAATGTCAGTGCCTACATTTGATTATTGCAATCAGTTGTTCAAGTTGTAATTAACACAGCATTAACATATTCCTTTCAATTCTAAATAATGACCACTACAAGGGAATCTAGAGTAATGTTCGGTGCCACAAACGCACCCTGTTCCGGATCATGCAGAACGTGAACAACGACACGTGGGTCAGCTTTAGCCGGGAAAATAGTTATGTTTATACAACATTAATGCTATTCCATCTATGAAGCCTTGGAAAGCTGTGCCAGTATTACACGTAAAATAGTTTGCGACATCACATTTACATTCCATGGGTCGACAGTACGATCTGTTTTATGTACGATCTGTGTTATGTATGGACTGTTCATGACTCGCAGTAAATTTTAGACATATTCTCAACGCGGTGACACATCTGATGTGAAATGACCTTAATTCGGCCTTCAAACATGTGCTCCATGATATTAATGTCTGCATTCGGTATTATGTGGAATGAACGACTAATACATTGTTTCTACGTGTAATGATTTACCGGCAAGTAATGTTAGTGATGATCTTGCTAAAATGAAAATTACATTAACATATATTTTCGATTCAATGGCAACATGATGTATTCAAACAAATATATAATACAATACGATTGTTGCTCGTTTACATTCTACGGGAATTCCCAACATATACATATATTCTTGAACATGTCCTTTGCTTTACTACGAACATATCGAAACAAGAATAAATAAAGGAAGCTATTGACAAACGAATTACAAAACACAATCCAAACTGCTACAAATTGAAAAAAAGGCGGCACATCGTCTGCCTCCCCCACACTGGCTGCTGTTAAATATATAGCCACCGGAATTGTTAGAACAACATATGCCAGACATATAATCAAAATGTTTCCACCAGAACGAATCGACTTGGAAGTCAAAGACGGGATGTTTCCGACGAAGTCAATGTGTCCTCCGATCGAATTCGTCTGCGCTGCGATTTGACGATGAGTTCGGACGATGACGCGAAATATTGTTGCAGTGGAGTAAACGATCACAGAAAGAGGCAGTATGAGTTCGACAGTGATGTGAAATATAACTAAGGCGGCAATGTCTGTTGGCAGCTTAGAAATAGATGGTATGCCGTACATACATGTATCAATGTTCCAAGAAGCCACCCTTGGGGTTAGTACCGTCGCCATCACCGCTCCTGACACCCATATCCCAGCTATTATGAAGCAGCAACGTCGCCGAGAGAGTATTTGGTCATATCGGAGAGGTTTCGTTATAGCGACCATCTTGCACACGGTCAGCCAACAGAGACTATGCATAGAGGTGAAGATGAACCCAACCGTGCACATTTGCTGAATCCTGGGAAGGTATTCAAGCATGCTACGAACACTTGGCGTTGCCTTCGAACACACGGCGGCACTGATGGGCATCACTGTACATCCGGTGACGAGATCAGAAAACGTGAGCGAGAGAACGAAAAGCGTCGTGCGATCCTCGCGAATTTGCGGATATTTGACGATTATAGCAATGACTATAATGTTTAGTGTATATTGAACATGATCATTACACTGATGATCACAGGCTTGATATCGTCGAAATCAATTATATCCATTTTGGCCTGTCGAATGAAACACGTTCACAATGACGCTGTGTTCTCGAGATCTGCAAACAACACTATCCACAACTATGGTGCTCGGGTTTAGCCTGGATAAGTAATTGGTTGTCAATCATGAGACACTAATCATGTTTAGCCTGGATAAGTAGTTGGTTGTCAATCATGAGACACTAATCATGTTTAGCGTGGATGTTGTGTGTGACTATGGAAGTTGCTCATTTTGTCACACGCGTATGCAAGTTGAACACGATATAACTAACGATTAAACTAATTAGGAGACCGCTAATTTCATTACTGGTCACGTGCTACTAACTTTCTAAATTAAGCCTGGCAATTAATGTTTTCTGGTTGTAATCATCCACGCTAAATATCATGTTTCTTCGACAAGTTTACAATCAATGCCAAATGGAATACCAGTTTTCAGTTTGCAGCAATATGCTTCTAAGGTATTTATTTTGTCTGTACACTACACATATACTATTAGTAGTACTACGTAACACCGGACAGGATGTTGACCACCGTTTTTCAAATTCCAGAAGAGTGACGTTTTGTAGTCAATTGCGTTTGTCGTGTTACCGATAGGTCCCTGATCTACATTCGCGGTTTTTTTTGTGCCAGCTTCTTCTCGAGGCTCGCTGACTCGTTCTGGACGCATCTTCGAATATACACCATAGAATCTTTAAAATTGTTATGCTATATAAAACCAAGTTTATGGTAAAAAATATTGGAACTGTATGTTTTCGGATTTGTATTTAAGTTTTAATATGCCAGTTACAAGAATAGGCTATCAAGGCAAATTACATCTTCAGCATAACGTGGCTAGGTTGACATTTGAAAAGAGTGAAGTGGATGTTAATTGATATTGGCGTTTAACTATTCAAATTGTTTTCAAACTGTTTTTTACAATTGTTTTAAATGTTATTATAGTATTATTGACACTCCTACGTTTCTTTTCCATTTCTTTTGTGGTTTGTTTAAATATAATATTTATATTTTATATTTTAATGTCTGGATAAATTTATGAATAATATTCAAACCTGATGTCATGGCTTATATTCATGGTTGCATATGGATAGGAGGCTGGCGGCAATTGACTGTGTTTTTTAATCTGATGTCTCACAACACATATTGGTAGATAGATTGGTCTGAAAACATACTAAACACTATTAGGTTTTAAGACTTTAGGAACTTATGCGCCGACCCGTTGGAGGCATCAGCAACTCGAAGACACACCAGGTGTGAAAAGACCTTGATTAGGCCTCCTTCAGACAGCTACACCATTATATCTTTGCCTACATTCGTTAGTTGGGGATGCACGACTGTTCTGATTGAGAGTATAGACACATCAATGGGGAATAATGTTTGTGCCACTCAATCAGTTATTCAAGTTACAACTAATATATTATTAACATATTCCTTTCAGTTCACGCAGCGTAGTGTGCATAGTACGATCCGTGTTATTTATGGAACGTGTTTGACGGATCGTCCATTTTAGACGTATCTACAACATTGATACACATCTGGTGTGAGAGCACCGTTATTCGGCCTTTGTAGTACATGATTTTAGGGCGTACATTCGGTATTTTGTGGAATGCACGAATACGTAACTACATAAATACTAGTGATGATTTGGCAAAAAATTAAATGACATTGGCATATATTTTCACATACATACATCATAGTTGTTGTAGCCAGATTACCTCAAATGCTTTCGCCAGGTAAAGAAAGGCCTCTGTTATGGCGTCGTTATGATTTCCAGGCCTACCAACCTGAACTTTTGTCCTTGCTATTGAATGCGGGTGTGATGGCGCAACCTGTTTTGTGTGGAACACTGGCAACACATGATGCATGCACTTTCCACGGATTCCATATATCGAAAAGCATTAATGCTGCATAAACATGAATATTGTCCTAGCTAGTGCTGATACACGTATGGGTGCTGATACACGTATGGGTGCTGATACACGTATGGGTGCTGATACACGTATGGGTGTTGATACACGTATGTATGTTGATACACGTATGGGTGCTGATACACGTATGGGTGTTGATACACGTATGGGTGCTGATACACGTATGTGTGTTGATACACGTATGGGTGTTGATACATGTATGGGTGTTGATACACGTATGGGTGTTGATACACGTATGGGTGCTGATACACGTATGGGCGTTGATACACGTATGGGTGTTCACATTCTGCATGCTCCGGAACAAAGGTGCAATGGTAGAACCTGAGACTACTGTAGATGTCAATGTTGTGTTCAGCGTAGCTGGAACGTTTCCTGATATAACCTTGCTAAAATGTGGGTTGCTTTCCCAGAAGACTTTGGTTGGACGAAGTTCGAAAATGTAATATCTTGTAAATATCTTGAAATTGCATTTGTGAGAAAGCACAACACATTGAATGTGCAAACATTATTAATATAATCACACTGATATGTTGGTTTTCATTTCATCAGAAGCTACCTGATATCAGTGACATTGCTTGACTTGTCATAACAATATGTAGCACTACTACCGATGTGTTGATGCGTATATGTTGATAGGTATTAAATATTCACTTCACTCTATGTTTAGAAGGTTCTGTATCATTTAAGTAATACTGGATATTCACCAAATGCAAATTGTATGTTGGTGTAAGAGACACAAGCATAACCAATAACTAGTAATTTTCCCTACCTTTTCCATAGTTTTTGTTTGGCGCCCATTTCAAGCGATGCCCCGTGGTAAAACCGGGACTCCAAAATCGCTGGCGAAAACGAGAACCCGCGTATAGGAATTTGTACAGAACTCCGATTTTCACTACAACTCGATCGATCGTATACTTTTCAGATATCAATCTACTATGATAAGTTACATAATAAACGTTGTAAACATTCCTGGAATACCTATACAAAATAACACTAAAACAGTTCTTGTCGTAATATAACATTCACGGATAAACCTGGGGTCATATTGTCATAGGTTCAATATCGCCAAAAATATTTTCTTTGCGTTGTTCCCCTTCTAAAATAAATAAGTATGACGCCAAGAAGCAAAATGAAACATTTGTTTTTTTTCCCACCAAGTAATTATAATTTTGCTAAATACCCTAACTACTAAAAGTTACATGGATAGTGTATAATTATTCTTGGCTATTCACATTTTAAAACTGTTTTTACAATTGTTTCAAAAGGCGAATACAGCATCATTGCATTATGTTTTTCTTTATTTTTGTTTTGTTTTATATTTTAATGTTTGAATAAATGTATGAATAAATATTTTTACTTTTCTCCGTTTCTTGTGGAATGAACGACTGTTCTGATTAACGCTACAGCTATTTGTGTAATGAATTACCTGCCATTATTATTAGAGACGATTTTGTTAACGATTCATTTTAATTACATTGACATACATTTTCATATACGTACATTAACAATAAAACACAAGTCATAATAGGGAAGTATGATTTAATGGCAAAGAAAGTATTCAAGCAAATGTATCATGCAACACTTCCTCGTTTACATTCTACGGGAATCCACAAAATATATAAACATTTGTTAACATGTCCTTCGCTTTAGAGCGAACATATCGAAACAAGAATAAATCAAATAAGCTATTGACAAACGTATTGCAAAACACACAAACTGCTACAAATTAAAAAGAAGGCGGCACATCGTTTTCCTTCCCCGTTATGAGTGCAGCTACATATACAGCGGCAGGAATTGTTAGAACAAAATATGCCAAACATATAATCAGCCCGTTTTTGCTAGAACGAATGGACTTGGAAGTCAATGACTGGATGTTTCAAAAAACAATGTGTCCTCCGATCGAATTGGTTTGCGCTGCGATTTGACGATGAGTTCGGACGATGACACGAAATATTGTTCCAGTGGCCTAAACGGTCACTGAAATAGGCAATATGGCGTCGACATCGAGATGAAATATTATTAAAGCTACAATATTTGTTGGACGTTTACAGGCAGTTGGCAGACCGCACACACATGTGTCAAGATTCTAAATGGTCATCCGAGGGAATATTGCGGTCGCCATCGCCGCTCCAGACACCCAGATCCCAACTATTATGAAGCAGCAACGTCTTCGACTGAGTATTTGTTCATATCGGAGCGGTTTCGTTATGGCGATCATATTGTTCACAGTGACCCAACAGAAACTCTGCAAAAAAGTAAACAAGAGCCAAACCAGAAAGTACTGAAGCATGTTACGAACATTTGGCGATGCTTTCGAACACACGGCGGCTCTGCTGGGCATCCGGTGGCGAGATAAGAAATCGATAGCGATACCATAAAAAGCGTCGTGCGATCTTCACGAAGTTGCTGATATTTGACGATTACAGCAACGACGATTACATTCAGCGTTCTGTTGAGTACACTGATGATCACACGATATCGTCGAAATCAGATATGTTTGGTATGCCCAGTGAGGCACGTTCACAATGATGCTCTCCTCAGCCTGGGAGGAAGCTGAGAGGAGGGAAGGTGACAGGTCGTAGGGAGACAGGACGTATGGAGACGGGAAGAAAAGGAACGGGAGGGAAGCAACCGGAGTGAAGGAGAGGGGAATAGGGGAGACAGGAGGGAAGGAGAAGGGAGTGGGGGAGACGGGAGGGAAAACAACCGGAGTGAAGGAGAGGGGAGTGGGGGAGACAAGAGCGAAGGAGAGGGAAGTGGGGGAGACAGGAGCGAAGTAGACAGGAGGGTCAGGACAGAATGTGATGGAAGGGTTCGAACGGAAGAGCTATTCTGCAGCAGTGATAGAGAGGGTGAGGAAGAGAGAGAAGGTGTTTGTGGTGGATTCGATAGTTAGGAAGCCAGACAAAGTCTTAAACAAGGGAGATGATGTGGTGGTCTGCTTGCCTGGAGCCAAAATAGAGGCGATAACTGAGAGGGTAGAAAACATCGTAGGTCTGGGTAAGGGTGGATCTGATTTAGTACACGTAGGGACAAATAACGTAGAGAGGGAGGGTACAACTGCCATAGTTAGGAAATATAGGCAGTTGGTCAGAACACTAAAACAGACGCGGGTTGAGCAGGTGATACTGTCAGGGATTTTACCAGTAATGGGCAGGAGGGGTCACAAATATCGAAATTGTTGGGGGATGGCAATTAACATGTTAGTCGAGAAGCTATGTAGGAAAGAGGAATTTTGATTTGTATTGGGAAGTTTTGTTGGGAGGGCTGATATGTACATGAAGGATGGCCTTCATCTAAGTGGAAAGGGGGCAGCAGTATTCGCGGACGAACTTTCAGCAGCAGTAGATAGTGGCATGGGTACAATGACACATATTTTTGGTAGTAAACATTGTTTAAACTAGAAGTGCAGGGGGGTTAACTAGAGGTGTCTCAAGCAGAACAAGAGGCCACTAGTACAGACTACCAATATCAAGTTGTCCGACATCTCTGAAACAGGTTATAGATGCGTATGTTTAAATGCAAGGAGCATAGTAAATAAGAAAAACTTTAAAAAACTTAAACATTATGGTAGAAGATATTGACCCTCACATAATTGGTATAATTGAATCATGGGCCAACATAGACATAATAGATGCTGAATTAGGACTGACAGGATATGCAATGTTTAGGAAAGATTGAATAGGAAGAAGGGGAGGGGGAGTTATTTTATATGTTAAAGAATCTATTCAGGCTGATGAAATAAAACTAGAAAGGGAAGCATATTGCAATGACGCTGTTTGGTGCAAAATTGTTTCAGGAAATTCAAAATTAACTACTGGATTAGTTTACCGATGTCCAAACATAAACGAAGAGGGCAACACAAAAATAAAAACGCTATAAAGGAAGTTAATAAAGGAAAATGTATCATAATGGGAGATTTTAACCATGGACACATACAATGGAATTCTCTAGAGAGCACAGGGAGTGAGGACCAACAATTTCTATTTTTAATCCAGGATAGCTTTCTTACTCAGCACGTGCTAGAACCAACCAGGGGAGAAAATGTATTAGATATAGTTTTGTCATCACAAAAAGAATTAGTGGACAATGTAAAAATACTTGCACCATTGGGTAACAGTGAAATTTTGACATCAATGTAAAATCAGAAAGTAAAAATAAGAAAACGTACAAGAGAAACTTCCACAAAGGTAACTACAAAGATACGAGAAAATACTTAGCAAAGCTAGATTGGAATAACATGCTGATGAATAAGACCGCAACTGAATGTTGGAATATTCTAAAATATGAAATTGAGAGTATCATCGATAAATTTGTTCCCTTCCAAAAACAAGGAAAACGGTGATGAAAGAAACACTTGTCAAAAGAGGCTATTAGAAAAATAGTGTTAAAACAAACTAGGTGGAGGGTTATAGGCGTACCAAATAGGAAGAAGACTATACAAATTACAAAGAGGCACTTAATGCAGCTACTACTGAAATCAGACAATCTAAAAGAAGCTATGAGCAAAAACTAGCATGTAACATAAAAAAATTACAGCAAGAGTTTTTATTCATATGTCAGGAGTATACAAAACGTACAAGACAAGGTTGGACCTCTAGAAGACAGTGCTGGAAATATAATATCACAGGGGTTTTTAATGGCGGAAGGCCTAAATGGTTACTTCAGTTCAGTGTTTACCAAAGAAGATATTAGTTCATTACCAGTTGCTGATGCTAAATTTCAGGAGGCTAAATCTGACTATTTAGGACCGTTAGTTGTAACTCCAGAAATGGTAGCTAAGAAAATAAAGGCAATGAAAGATAATAAATCACCGGGAGTGGATGGGATTCCCCCAAAATTACTAATGGAAACACTAGCACAAATCAGTATACCACTTGCAAGAGTATTCAACTTGTCATTAAAAGTGTTAGTTGTTCCGTTTGAATGGAAAGAAGCAAACATCATACCATTATTTAAAAAGGGTTCAAAAATAAGTTAGAGAATTACATACCAGTGAGTTTAACGTTAGTGATTTGTAAATTATTAGAAAGGTTAATTAAAGACCATATGGTGGACATTCTCGTTTAGCATAAATTATTAAATTCATCTCAACATGGATTCCTTAAAGCGAGGTCATGCTTAACAAATATGTTATGTTTTTTTTACGAAAACACTAAGTGGATAGACGTGGGATCGCCAGTAGTTATTATCTACTTAGATTTTCAGAAAGCTTTTGACAAAGTGCCATATCAAAGATTACTACTTTAATTAAAAGCCCATGGTATCGGGGATAGCATAACTGACTGGATAGAACAATGGCTGACTGACAGAAGACAACGAGTTGTAGTAGATGGAGAAGTTTCAAATTGGAAATCTGTTTTGAGTGGGGTACCCAAGGATCAGTATCAGGACCTATGTAATTCTTAATATATATCAGTGACTTGGACGACAGTATAACAATTAACGTACTGAAATTTGCGGATGACACAAAACTGTTTAGAAAGGTTAATACTGATGGTGATAAACAACATTTACAAAACGATCTAGAAAGATTAGTGAAATGGTCTGAGAAATGGCAGATATTGCTCATTTTTTGGAAATGTAAATGCCTACATACAGGACATGGGAACGTGGATGTAAACTATAAAATGGGAGATACTTTTCTGGGTACTACTGTAAAAGAAAAGGACTTAGGAGTTACAATAAGCGCTGATATGAAAGTTTCAGAGCAGTGTGGCATTGCAGCTTCAAAGGTTAATAAAATTATTGGATTGATTAGAAGAAACATAACATACAAGGGAAAAAAGTTAATTTTACCTCTTTATAAAGCAATAGTTAGACCTCATTTAGAATACTGTATACAAGCATGGATACCATATCGTAAGAAGGATATATATACGCTTGAACGCATACAAAGGAGAGCAACTAAAATGATTCCAGAACTGAGAGACCTTAGTTATGAAGAACGCCTGAAAGAATGTGGTTTAACAACTCTAGAGACAAGGAGGTTAAGAGGAGATCAGATTAAAGTTTTTAAGATATTGAATGGGTATGAAAATATTGATAGAAATATGTTTTTTTCACTCAAGAAGGATAGCAGAACTAGAGGACATGAGGTAAAATAGTAAAGGATCAATGTAGATAGGACATCAGGAAGCACTCGTTCTCACAGAGGGCAATAAATGAATGGAACAAATTGTCTACAGATTGTGTAACTGCTAGCAGCGTGAATATGTTTAAAAACAAGGTTGACACATATCTCAGGAGGGCGGGTTATAAGCAGATGAACAT
The DNA here is from genome assembly GCA_963662155.1 of Lamellibrachia columna. Classification (NCBI taxonomy): domain Eukaryota; kingdom Metazoa; phylum Annelida; class Polychaeta; order Sabellida; family Siboglinidae; genus Lamellibrachia; species Lamellibrachia columna. Next base: position 26,160,290 of record OY759268.1, read on the forward strand.
TGTTGGACTCTCGATAAGCCAATGGCTTCCTTGTCCACTTGCCATCTGGGCCTTTTGCTTGGATGGCAAATGTTGTTAAATGTTGTTAAATGTTGTTAAATGTTGTGTTCTTGAGCTCCGCAAACAACAAAATCCACACATGTGTGTTAATTGGTTGTTGTTGTTGTTGTGTGTGCGTGCGTGTGTGCGTGTGTGTGCGTGTGTGTGTGCGTGTGTGTGTGTGTGTGACTATGGAAGTTACACATTTGATCACGAATACGTTATATCTTATAATAAACTAACCAGGAGACTGCTAATGCCATTACTGGTCACGTGAATGTAACTTTGTAAATTAAGCCTGCCAGTTAATGATTTATATGTGCACGCGTCGTGCTTCATCTACAAAATTGCAATTAATATCAAATGGAATGTTTAACAGTTTCAGGTTGCAGAAATATGATGCTGCTTAGAATTGTATTTTGCTTGCACAATACAAATACACAATTATTAATACTCTATATACCTGGACAGGATGTTGATCAGCGCAAGGTTTCTGTTTCCAGAAAAGTGAATTGTTTTAGTCACTTACATGTGTCGTGTAACCGAAAGGTTCACATCGCATCGAGCTATGCTATGCCAGCTTTATCAGTATGTACGTATCTTAGAATATCACCAATACACCATGGAATATGAACATTTATATGACATATAAAACATAATTTCATGGAAAATGTTTTTATTGGAGCTCTACGTTTTCGGATTTTAATTTAGTTTTGGAGTATGCCCATTACAAGTAATTAATTTTCACCAACGAAGCAATCATCATACTCAGTATGTCGGCGTTGGTTGGAGGCACGAAAACAGTGAAATATAATTAATTCACATTGACGCTTGGCTATGCAATTTTTTTTCTTTTTACAATTGTTTTAAAATACGAATACAGTATTATTTGTGCTTCATCATGTCCTTTTTTTTTTTTTTTTGCTTTAAATAACACATTGTTGTTGTTTTATATTTTATTGTTTTTACAATTTGATAAATCAATATTTAAACATCTTGTTATGGTATATATTAATGGTTGCACAAGGATAGGAGACCGGCGGCAATTGACTATGTTTTAAATCTTATGTCCCACTCCACGTATTGAGAAATAGGTGTGGTCTGAACATATACTAAACACCGTGCGGTTTTTGGATTTTAGGAACTCACGCGACGACCCCTTAAACGTATCTGCAATACGAAGACGCAACAGGTGTGAAAGGCCCTTCAAAATTACTCAATAATATCAGTGCCGGGAAAGGGAGAGTAATGTATTTACCACACTACCAGTTATTCAAGTTGTAATTAATACAGTATTGACATACTCGTTTCAATAAAAAAGACAACGCCTGTTGTAGCACCATAGCGTGATTACTACGATCCATCTAATGTATGGACTGTTCTTGACGCGCCGATTTTACACGTTTTCAAACAATTACACAATGCAAGACGTTGCTAGTTCGTTTACATTCTACGGGCATTTACAACACACACATGCATTCTTGAACATGTCCTTCACTTCACTACGAATATATCGAAGCAGAAATAAATAAAATCTGCTAATAACAAACGAATTGAAAAACACAATCAAAACCGCCACGAATTGAAAAAACGGCGGCACACCGCGTGCCTTCCCCACACTGGCTGCTGTTAAATATATAGCCACCGAAATTGTTAGAACGATATATTGTTCCAGTGGCGAAAACGATCACAGAAAGAGGCAGTATGAGTTCGACAGCGATGTGAAATATAACTAAAGCGGCAATGTCTGTTTGCATCTTAGAAGGTTTGTCGTAGATGTTATAAGATAGATAAGATAGATAAGATAGATAAGATACGTTTTATTACCAAGTAGCAAGTACAAGGAATTTGTAGTGTTGTGGCGTTAGCACAAACATACACTCATGCACCCAATCACACACGGAACTAAACATTACATATCACAATCGTAATACTAAAAACAGTTGAAAACAAGCGAGAGTAATATAATAGGTTGCAATGCCGTATAGACATGTGTCAATATTCCAAGAAGCCATCCGGGGGGATAGTGCTTTCGCCATCAGCGATCCAGACACCCACATCCCAACTACTATTGAGCAGCAACGTCGCCGAATTGAGTATTTTTTCATATAGGAGCGGTTTCGCTGTAGCGACCATCTTGCTCACTGTCGAACACTTGGTGATGCCTTCGAACACACGGCAGCACTGATGGGCATCACTGTACATCTGAATGTAAAGTATATGCCGGTTTTTGTTTAATTAGTTTTTAATAGCTAATGTTGCTAAGTCATTAGGAAATGTTATTCGATGTATGAAGCCTATATTAGCAACATAAAGTAGGTTTCGAAAGGTGTATAGTTACACCACCCAAGTGGATAAGGACGAAATCCATATGGTGCCAAAGATTGATGATAATGTTTAAACGGTTCAGTCTTCCCTATAATCCTGACATTTGCTAAATTGTTCTGACCTCGGAGGACAACGTAGTTAGGAAACTGAGAGGGAGTCCTGGGAACCCTGGATTTGGCCCAGCTCCAAGAGTTCTAAAGTTTAAATTGCAAACTGGGCAAGGAAGTGCTGGTATACGTCAATGTCCAGCTGTTGAGAAGGTGGGTGGATTTAAAAAATTGACCAATGTTAAAGCGTATTGGGTATTTAAGCAATCACAGCCTCTCTAGTGACGGCGTCTGATTTTGGACACTGGGTGTATAAATATCCCAGAGGAGCGTTTCCAAAGGGCGGGCAAGACTATTTTTAAATTCACACTGAGGTGTGTAGTCGTGCCGAATTTTAGGCATCCAAATTTTCAGTAAGGGCGGTCCTGGCGGGCCATACCTGCTTTAGCATTAGAGTTCAACATTTCCGGTCAGAATTGACCTGTCAAATCTTTTAGACTTTAAGAGTGTATATATATCTTTATGATGTTTACATTCACTACTTTTCTATACGGTTTACAGTGATATCTATCTTCAGTGTTCTTTTCATTGTCATCGTGAGCGATTATATTGCTACTATGTATATAGCCGTCTGATGATTGAATTCGCTTCGAACCTGGAGAAGAATACGTTGATTACACTTCTGTAGTATTCTATGTACTCATTGGTCGAGTGAGTATAAATTCAGTCATCAATTTCGACCTGGCGAGCGCAAAGAAGACGGATAATTAAAACATATCTACATCTGTGGAGAAATGCCTCCCGGAACATTGCGTACGGCCCCGAAGAATATAAGAAGAGGGAGGCACATATCTTACAGGGTGATGAGATCAGAAAGCGTGAGCGAGAACACGAAAAGCATGAAAAGCGTCGTGCGATCCTCGCGATGTTGCGGATATTTGACGATTACAGCAATGACTGTAATTTTAGCGTTATATTGAGTATGATCACTACACTGATGATCACAGGCTTGTTATCGTCGAAATCAGTTATATCCATTTTAACATGCCGAATGAAGCACGTTCACATTAACGCTGAGTTGTCGAGAACAGCAAACAACATAACCCACAAATATGGTGCCCGGGTTTAGCCTATAGAAGTAATTGGTTGTCAATCAGGAGACGGTTAATTTCACAGATCGTGTTTAGCCTGGTTATATAATTGGATGTCGCGTACACATTTTATCACACGCATGTGCAAGTTAAACAAGATATATCTTTCGATGCAATTAATCAAGAGACTTACTGGTCACATGATAGTAGCTTTTGTAAATTAAGCCTGGCAATTAATGTTTCCTGGGTGTGATCATGCACGCTAAGTGTCGTGTTTCTTCGACAAGTTAACAATCAATGTCAAATGTAATAACAGTTTTCAGGTTGCAGAACAATGCTGCTAAGGTATTTATTTTTGTCTACATACTACAACCATGCTATTATTAATACTACGTAAAACCGGACAGGATGTTGACCAGCGTTTTTCTACTTCCAGAAGGGTGTTGCAGGAACTGGCGTTTGTCGTGTTATCGAACGGTCCCTGATCGGTATTCACATCCTGTTTTTATGTTCCAGTTTTAACAGTCTGGACGCATCTTCGAGCATACCCATACAGCATAGAAGATTAACATGTATATGCCTCATAACACAAAGTTGAGGGACACATTTTTGTTCATTGGAGCTCTATGTTTTCGGATATTAATTTATTTTCGGAATATACCCATTACATATAATCCATTTTCGCTAACAAAGCCACCTACATCCTCAGCATGTCGGAGAAAGGCGGACGGGTCTAAAACGAATATAATTCAAGCTTTCCACTAAACGGCCTTGTTATGTTTTCAGTTTAGGGGAACCTTTTATTATTACAAAATCGAAAGAACCGTTGCAATCGAGTTGTGGTCAATGCATATAACTTTAAATGGTAGCAAATATTTGTATTCTTAGTGGGAGACACGTGATATACGTATTTAGTGTAATTGGCCAGGCAATTCCTTTCAATTGTAAATAATGATTTTTGTTGAAGTAGCATAGAATCGATGGTGCGATCTGTCTTATGTATGGACTGTTCATGACTCGCCGTCAATTTTAGACGCATCCTCAACGCGGAGACATATTATGTATTAGGTATTATGTGGAATGAACGACGCTTCTGGTTAATACATTGGTTCTACATGTAATGATTTACCGGCAAGTAATGCTAGTGACGATCGTGTTAAAATAAAAATTACATTAACATATATTTTCTGTAGGAAAATATAATAGTTTCACTCACGTATAAAACAAAATAAAACACAATTTATAGGGAAATTCGATTCAGTGGCAGTAGTTAGTGGAAGTTTTTGGGACCTCAAGTTTCCACTAACTACTAGTGGCAAATAATTTATTCAAACAAATATATAATACAGGACGATTGATATTCGTTTGCAGTCTACATAAATTCACAACATATACATGCATTCCTGAACATGTCCTTCGCTTTACTACGAACATATCGAAACAAGAATAAATAAAGGAAGCTATTGACAAACGAATTACAAAACACAATCCAAACTGCTACAAATTGAAAAAAAGGCGGCACATCGTCTGCCTCCCCCACACTGGCTGCTGTTAAGTATATAGCCACCGGAATTGTTAGAACAACATATGCCAGACATATAATCAAAATGTTTCTACCAGAACGAATCGACTTGGAAGTCAAAGACGGGATGTTTCCGACGAAGTCAATGTGTCCTCCGATCGAATTCGTCTGCGCTGCGATTTGACGATGAGTTCGGACGATGACGCGAAATATAGTCGCAGTGGCGTAAACGATTACAGAAAGAGGCAGTATGAGTTCGACAGTGATGTGAAATATAACTAAAGTGGCAATGTCTGTTGGCAGCTTAGAAGTAGATCGTATGCCGTACATACATGTGTCAATGTTCCAAGAAGCCACCCTAGGGGATAGTGCTGTCGCCATCACCGCTCCAGACACCCATATGCCAGCTATTATAATGCAGCAACGTCGCCGAGAGAGTATTTGTTCATATCGGAGCGGTTTCGTTATGGCGACCATCTTGCACACGGTCACCCAGCAGAGGCTGTGCATAGAAGTGAAGACGAACGAAACTGTGCACATTTGTTGAATCATAGGAAGGTATCGAAGCATGTTGCGAACATTTGGCGATGCCTTCGAACACACGGCTGCACTGATGGGCATCACTGTACATCCGGTGGCGAGATCAGAAAACGTGAGCGAGAGAACGAAAAGCGTCGTGCGATCCTCGCGAAGTTGCGGATATTTGACGATTACAGCAATGACTATAATGTTTAGCGTTATATTGAGTATGATCATTACACTGATGATCACAGGCTTGATATCGTCGAAGTTAGTTATATCCATGTTGGTCTGTCCAACTAAGAACGTTCAGTATGACGCTGCGTTCTGGAGATCAGCAAACAACACAATCCACGAATATGGTGCTTGTGTTTAGCCCGGATATGTAATTGGATGTCAATCATGAGACACTAATCATGTTTAGCCTGGATGTTGTGTGTGACTATGGAAGTTGCACATTTTGTCACACGCGTATGCAAGTTGAACACGATATAACTAACGATTAAACTAATTAGGAGACCGCTAATTTTATTACTGGTCACATGTGTTAATATGGAAGTTGCACATTTTATCACACGCATATGCAAATTGAATACGATATATCTAACGATGAAATTAATCAGGAAACCGCTAATTTAATCACTGGACATATGATACTAACTTTGTAAATTAAGCCTGGAAATTAATGTTTTCTCGGTGTAATCTTCCACGCCAAATGCGGATTTGAGACTACTCAGGAGACTAATTGGTCACATGATATTAACTCTGTAAATTAAGCCTGGCAATTAATATTTTCTAGGTGTAATCTTCCACGCCAAATGTGGATTTGAGACTAACCAGGAGACTAATTGGTCACATGATATTAACTTTGTAAATTAAGCCTGGCAATTAATATTTTCTAGGTGTAATCCTGCACGCTGAATGTCGTGTATCTTCCTCAATTTTACAAGCCATGTCAAATGGAATATCAGTTTTCAGGTTGCTGCTAAGGTATTTATTTTGTCTATACACTATAAACTATTAGTAATACTACGTAAAACCGGACAGGAAGATGACCAGCGTTTTTTCTACTTCACTGGCGTTTGTCGTGTTACCGAAAGGTCCCTGATCTATATTCGCATGTTTTGTGTGTGCCAGCTTCTTCTCGAGGCTCTGAACGCATCTTTGAATATCACCCATACAGAATGTTATAAAAAAATGTATGCTATATAAAACAAAGTTTATGGAAAATATTATTGCAGCTGTTTTCGAATTTTGTTGTTGGAATATGCCAGTAACAAGAAATGGCTAACAAAGCATGTTACATCGTCAACATGATGTGGTTAGGTTGAAGTTTGAAAAGAGTGAATTGGATATTAATCGTTATTGGCGCTTGACTATTCATTTTTAACTGTTTTTACAATTGTTTTAAATGCGAATATAGTATTACTCACACTTTTCCATTTCTCTACTGTTTCTTTTGTCTTTTGTTTTAATATACTAGTTATATGTTTTATTTTAATGTTAGAATAAATTTAAGAGTACATATCTAAACCTGATGTTACTGTTTATATTTATGGTTGCATATGGATAGGAGTCCGGCGGTAATTGACTGGGATTTTTAATATTGTGTCCCACGCCACATTTATGGGGACAGTGCGTTCTGAACACATTTTTTGTTGGACTTGATGCGATGACCCGTTAAACGCATCGGCCACTCGAAGACGCACTAAGTGTGAAAGGACCTTCAATAGGCCTCCTTCAAACAATTACTCCAGCATATCAGTTCCTACATTCAATAATTTGGGAGACGCATTACTTTTCTGATTGAAAGCATATACACATAGGGTGGGAGTAATGTTTCGGTCAGTTACTCAAGTTATAATTAATGCAGTATTAAAATGTTTCGCTCAATGCACGACAGTCTCTGTTGTATATTCAATAATTTGGAAATGAATGACTGTTCTGATTAATATTGTAGTTATACGTGTAACTATTTACTTGCAAGTCATATTAAAGATGACCTTTCTAAAATCTAACTTACATTGGCACATCTTTTTTAGAGAATTACAACACAATATCATTTATAGGAAACATGATTTAATGATAATGAAAATATTCAAGTAAATATATCATGCAAGACGATGCTTGCTCGTCTACATTCTACGGGATTTCACAACATGAATATAAAATCTTGAGCATGTCCTTTGTTTTACTACGAATACACCGAAATAAGAATAACTAAATAGTCTAGTGACAAACGAATTACAAACAAAGCACAGTCCAAGCTGCTACACATTGAAACGAAGGCTGCATGTCTCCATATACTGATTAAATATACTTATAAAGCTGTCGTGTTTCTTCGTGTCGTGTTTCTTCGATAATTTTTCAATCAATTTTAAATGGAATGTATAGCAGTGTTCAGGTTGCATAAACATGTTGCTGCTTAGATGCTAAGATTTTTATTTTGTAAAAACACTACAAACATACAGTTATTAATACTATGTAAAACAGGACAGAATGGTGACCAGCGCAAGATGTTATGTTTTCACAAAAGTGACGATGATGCCAAATGTTGTTGCAATGGTGAAAATAATCATAGAAAGAGTTAGTATGAGTTCGACAGCGAGGTGAAATATCATTAAAGCTGCAATGTTTGTTGGACGATTAGAAGTAGTACCCACATGAGTCAACTTTCCAAATGGCCATCATAGGGGCCGCTACTACCGCTCCAGACACTCACAGCTATTATGATGCAGCAACGTCGTCGAGTGAGTATGTATTCACATCGGAGCGGTTTCATTATGGCGACCATCTTGCACACGATCACCCAGCAGAGACTCTGCATAGAGGTGGAGAAAAAAACAAGCCGTGCACATTTCGTGAATCTCGGAAAGGTACCGAAGCATGTTGCTAACATTCGGCTATGCCTCCCGAACACACGGCGATGCTGATGGGTATTACCCTACATCCTTTGGAGAGATCAGCAAGCGAGATCGAGGGTATGAAAAGCGTCGTGCGACCTTCGCGTAGTTTCGGATATTTGACGATTACAGCAACGACGATACCATTCAGCGTTATATTGAGTATGATCACTCCACCGATGATCGTTAACTTGATATTGTCGAAATCAATGACATCTATTTTGGAATGTCCAATGAGGCACGTTCACAATGCAGTTGCCTTCTCGAGATCCACAAATATGGTGTCCGTGTTTAGTCTGCAGATGTAATTGGCGGTGTGTGACTATGGAAATAGCACATTTTATAACGGACACATGCAAACCGAATACGACATATCGTACTATTGATCTAACCAGCAGACTGTTAGTTTCATTACTGGTCACATGATATTCACTTTGTAAATTAAGTCTGGAAATTAATGCTTTGTTGGTGTAATCATAGACGCCAAGTGTCGTGTTTCTTCGACAATTTTGCAACTTATATAAAATGGATGTGTTCAGGTAGCAGAAACATCTTGCTGCTAAGATGTTTATTTTATCTACACACTATAAATGCAACTATTCATACTATATAAAACAGGACAAGCGCAAGTTTGTCTGTTTCCAGAAAAATGAAGTTTTGTAATCACTGACATTTGTCGTGTTACCGAAACGTCCCGGATCGATATTCACATACTGCTGCCGGCGGCAAATGATTGTGCTTTTTAGTCTGACGACCCACGTCACGGTTTGGGGGATATGGGTGGTGTGAACATACATTAAACATTACAACCTGTTTGGACTTCAGGGACTAACAAAGACCCAAAACTTCCTACAACAAAGTACTCAATTATCTGATTGATAGCATAGACACATCAACGGTGTTAATGTTTTTGTCATACTACCTATTATTCAAGTTATAATTAATACAATAACAACATAGTCTATTCAATTCACAATGTCAGTTGTTGTAGCAGCACAGCGTGGATAGTACGATCCGATTTTATAAGGACGGTGTTTGACGCGTCGTCGATTTTAGATGTATCCTCAACGCGGAGACTCGTCTGATGTGAAAGCACTTTATTCAGCCATCTAACATAAACTCGATCTAAATAGCAATAATTTACCTGATAATTACACTAGTGATGATTTTGTTCAAATAAAATTACATTGGTATATTTTGTAGGTAGAGAATTATAATAGTTTCACACACAAACATTAATATTAAAACACTATTCATAGGGAAATATGATTTAATGACAACAAACTATTCAACAAATGTGTCATGCAAGACGGTGCTTGCTCGTTTACATTCTACGAGAATTCACAAGACCATTTTTAAATTCACACTGAGGTGTGTAGTCATGTCGAATTTTAGGCATCCACATTTTCCACAGCGGGCCATACCTGCTTTAGCATTAGAGTTCAAAATTTCCGGTCAGCATTTACCTGTCAAATTTTCTAGACTTTAAGAGTCTATATATATTTTAAGTGATGTTTACATTAACGACTTTTCTTTACGGTTTACAGTGATATATATCTTTACTGTTCTTTCTATTTTCTTCGTGAGTGATATATTGCTACCATGTGTGTAACCGTCTGATGTACACGATTAAAATCGCTTCGAACGTGGGGAACAATGCATTGACCACACTTCTGTAGTACTATATGTACTCATTGGTCGAGTGAGTACAAATTCAGTTATCAATAAAGACCTGGCGAGCGCAAAGAAAATGGATAATTTAAACACATCTACATCTGTGAGAAACGCCTCCCGGACCATTACGTACGGCCCCGAAGAAGATAAGAAGAGGGAGGCATATATCTTCCAGGGTGACGAGTTCAGAAAGCGTGAGCGAGAACACGAAAAGCGTAATGCGATCTTTGCGAATTTGCGGATATTTTACGATTATAGCAATGACTATAATGTTTAGCGTTATATTAAGTAAGATCACTACACTTGATATCGTCGAAATCAGTTATATCCATTTTGGCCTGTCGAATGAAGAACGGTCACAATGACGCTGCGTTCTCGAGAACAGCAAACAACACAATTCACAAATACGGTGCCCGGGTTTAGCCTGGATAAGTAATTGGTTGTCAATCAGGAGATTTCGCTGATCGTGTTTAGCCGGAATATATAAGTGGATGTTGTGTACACATTTTGTCACACGCATATGCAAGTTAAACACGATATATCTTTCGATGAAACTCATCAGGAGACTTACTTGTCAAATGATAGTTACTTTGTAAATTAAGCCTGGTAATTAACGTTTTCTGGGTGTAATCATGCACGCTAAGTGTCGTGTTTCTTCGACAAGTTAACAATCAACGTCAAATGTAATAACAGTTTTGAAGTTGCAGATGCTGCTAAGGTATTTATTTTGTCCGCATGCTACAAACATGCTATTATTAATACTACATATATATATATATATATATATATATATATATTTGAATAGCAGATTTGTTGATGGTGACAGCCGTGTTAAAGACTGTATATATATATATATATATATATATATATATATATATATATATATATATATATATATATATATATATATATATATATATATATATATATATATATGGTATATACAGTCAGGTGTAAATACAGTCTTTAACACGGCTGTCACCATCAACAAAACTTCTATTCATAAATATTGATTTGTGGGGTTAGGACCCACCCACTCCATAACATTTACACAGTTTCACGTCGCGCTGTAATATCCTCACCTCCTCATGCCTTTCATAAATACTGGTTTATGGGGAAACGGCCATTAAATCCTAACCTTCACACCATTTCACGTCGCACTATGATATCCTACCTCCAAACCATTCCAGGAGTTGGCATAATCCACAATGAGAATCAACTGGAAGAGAATGAAGAGATTTAAAAAAATTTAACAAGATTGCAATCCAAAACAACAAGTTCCTGATGGCAAGTGGACAAGGAAGCTATTGGGTTATCGAGAGTCGAACAATTTTCTCATCTATTTGTAGCCCGCCCTTATCAAATATCGGTCAATTCTATTTTTAAACATTTTCACACTACTAGCATTAACACAACCATTTGGCAATTTGTTCCATTCATTTATCACCCTCTGTGAGAAAGAGTACTTTCTCATGTCCAACCTACACTGCTCCTTAACTAATGCTGCTTTTTGTCCTCTGGTTCTACTGCCTTCTTTAAATTTGAAGAACATATTCTTGTCAACATCCTCATAACCATTCACTATTTTAAACACTTCTATTTGGACTCCTCTTAGTCTCCTGATCTCTAGTGTTGTCAAACCACATTGTAATAAGCGACTTTCGTAACTGAGGTCTCTCAATTCTACAATCATTTTAATTGCTCTTCGTTGTATTGTCTCTAGCTTATCCATGTCCTTTTTACGATACGGCCTCCATGCTTGAATACAATATTCCAAATGTGGTCTAACTATTGCTTTGTACAGGAGTACAATTAGCTGTTTCTCCTTATACATGATAGTTCTCCTAATTAGCCCTAGCATTTTTATTTCCTTTCGAAGCAGCAATCCTACATTGCTCTGAAACTTTCATGTCAGCACTGAATGTTACTCCTAAGTCCTTTTCTTGTGTGGTTCTATCTAATACAGCATCCACCATTTATATTCTTCGTCCATGTTTCATGTCCTATGTGTATACATTTACACTTCCCAAAATTGAATAATATTTGCCATTTTTCTGACCATTTAACTAATTTATCTAGATCATCCTGTAAACTTTGTTTATCTGTATCATTTATAACCTTTCTAAATACTTTTGTGTCATCTGCAAATTAGAGTACTTTGCTAGATATGTCATCTTCCAAATCATTTATATATACTAAAAACAGTATAGAGCCTAATACTGATCCTTGTGGTACCTAACTCAAAACAGATTTCCAGTTTGAAATCTCACCATCTCCTATTACTCTCTGTTTTCTGTGTGTATGCCACTTTTCTATCCAGTTGATTACATCATTACCTATGCCATGGGCTTTTAGTTTAAATAACAATCTTTGATATGGCACTTTATCGAAAGCTGTCTGAAAATCTAAGTAGACAACATCCACTGGTGACCCGTCATCTACCCACTTTGTAATGTCTTCAAAAAAACATAAGAGATTAGTTAGACATGACCTTGCTTTTAGGAACCCATGTTGCGATGTATTTATTAATTTATGTTTTACAAGGAATTTCACCATGTGGTCTATAATTGATATTTCGAGTAATTTACATACAACTGATGTTAAACTCACTGGTCTGTAATTTTCTGGCTTGTTCCTCGATCTCTTCTTAAATAGCGGCATAATGTTCTCTTTCCATTCTGAAGGAACTATTCCTTCTTCTAGTGAAAAGTTAAACAATTTTGCAAGTGAAATACTAATTTTATCAACAATTTCCTTAAGCAGTTTTGGTGGTATTTCATCAACACCAGGTGATTTATTATCGTTCATCTTCTTAATTTTCGTTGCTGTCATTTCAGGAGTTACAAATAATTGCCCTAAATTTTCTGGTGTATTGCCCTCAAATTCAGTAAGTGGAGCTGGAAGTGAGCTGATATCTTCTGTGGTAAAAACTGAGCTGCCAATTGAAACCCGTCTGAAATTATGTTTCACCTCTTGTTTTCCAGTGGTCCGACCTTATCTCGAACTTTCCTTACGTAAGCATAGAAACTATTGCTCTCATTTTTTATATATTTTTTTCAAAGGTTCTTTTAGATTTTCTAATTTCAGTTGTAGCTAGGTTAAGTGCCTCTTTGTAATTTGCATAGTCTTCATCGTGTCTGGTACGCCTATAAACCCTCCACATAGTTTGCTTAAACACTATTTGTATAATAGCTTCTTTTGACAAATGTTTCTTTCTAGACCGTTTACCTTGGTTTTTCAAGGGAACAAATTTATCGATGATATTCTCAATTTCATATTTTAGAATATTCCAACATTCAATTGCGGTCTTATTTATCAGCATGTTATTCCAATCTAGCTTTGCTAAGTATTTTATCATATCTTTATAGTTATCTTTCTGGAAGTTTCTCCTATAAGTTTTTTACTTTTAATTTCTGATTTTAAATTGATGTCAAAATGTATTTGATTGTGGTCACTGTTACCCAATGGTTCATGTATTTTTACATTGTCCACTAATTCTCTTTGTGATGATAAACCTATATATAATACATTTTTTCTCCCCTGGTTGGTTCAAGCACGTGCTGAGTAAGGAAGCTCTCCTGAATTAAAAATAGAAATTGTTGGTCCTCACCCCTTGTGCTCACTAGAGATTTCCATTGTATGTGTCCATGGTTAAAATCTCCCATTACGATACATTCCCCTTTACTAACTTCCTTTATAGCATTTTGTATTTTTGTGTTATCCTCTTCGCTTATGTTTGGACTTCGCTAAACTAATCCAATAGTTAATTGTGAATTTCCTGAAACTATTTTGCACCAAACAGCTTCATCATAATATGCTTCGCTTTCTAATTTTATTTCATAAGCTTGAATAGATTCTATAACATATAAAATAACTCCCCCTCCCCTTCTTCCTATTCGATCTCTCCTAAACATTACGTATTATGTCAATTCTAACTCAGCATCTGTTATGTCTGTGTTGGTCCATGATTCGTTAATACCAATATCTTCTACCATAATGTTTATTTCGTTTTTCTTATTTACTATACTCATAGCATTTAAACACACGCATCTAAAACCTGTTTCAAACATGTTTTTCGGACATTCTGTTATTAGTTCATCTGTACTAGTGGCCTCTTGTCCTGCTTGAGTGTTTACTACCTAGAATATTTGATATGCTATCCATGCCACTGTCTACTGCTGCTGAGAGTCCATTCGCAAATACTGCTGCCCCTTCCCACTTAGGTGAAGCCCGTCCTTCATGTACATATCCGCCCTTCCAACAAAACTTCCCCACAAATCCACTAAACCAACTTCCTCTTCCCTACATAGATTTTCGACAAGCATGTTAATTGCCATCCCCCGGCAATTTCGATATCTATGACCCCTCCTTCCTATTACTGGTAAGATCCCTGACAGTATTACCTGCTCAACACGCGTCTGCTTTAGTGTTCTGACCAGAGGGACGAGCCTATCATCCCAATCACCATCCACGTTGAGCAAATATACCAAACAAGGCTGGATAACAATGACATTTAAGTAGTACTGTATACATTTGTGCAGTCTGAACATACGTATCTTTTTACCTTTTTGTTTTTTATGTTGTGATTTTATCAAACATTTGTGTTTGCTGCAACTTTGTCTAAATGCAACAAGGGTTAAAACTCTTTTCAAAAGTTTGCTAGCTACGTTTGAGAATATCTCTAATGTTATTACCATCTGAAGTTGTATATTCACCTGTAATGCCTAACAGCTTGTGTGGTCCATTTTCACCAGTAAGTTACTGATGTACTTGGCTGGGCACAATGTATGGCATACATTGCATATGCTATATTGTGTGCACAGCGGCAACCCTTGTTTAATGTGATTACATGGGATTGGATTTACATACCTATTAAGTAGTTGGTGTATTTATGAACACAGAGAAAGATTTGCATGACTGTATCCATATTCACAGTAAACAAAGCCACACCGGTAGTCAATGGATTATCTAGTTGATAAATCACTCAAATTTATTAAACAAAAATACAAAAATTACAGAGAACACGCTTATTTTGGCCGAACGCTCCACGGGGGATGATTTTTTTTGCAAATAAAACAATTTCAGGCCACCAATATACATATGCTTCTCAAGGTAAAACTAATAGAGTGATAGTGTATATTTGAAAGTACGTTTCCAGTGTAATATGGTGTTAAGATTTGTACTGTTGAAAACATAGAAATGTGGTGTATCCACTGAATGTATATTTGGAAGGAACATGGGGACAATGGAAGAAACAACATCGCGTAATTATCCTTTTTTAATCAGAAATGCAAACTAACAAAAGAACCTTACTATAAATCTAACTATTAAAGTCAATGTAATAGTTAGATGTTGTCTTTGATTATTCAATGATTTGAACAACCAAATACATGTTTTATTAAATAGACTGCGGATGTTACATATACTATCCATACACTATATATTTGGACATCAACCCACTGGGTTAGCGATACACTGAATCAGTTGAGGATGAAGTTTTAAATAAAAGTAATAACGCTGCTTACCCATTCTGTATCTTCGACCGATGGTCATTTGATGATTGGAACTTAATTATGAAATCAGAAATCAGAAATAGTTTATTGTTGGAGACTCGTATTAAGTCTGCAAGCAGCCGCTGGCATATGAGCCACCGTACAATTGATTATACATATACAGTTTCTGAGTGCAACATATAGAATAACCAAAGTTCAAAATCCAAAACCATCCTCAAAATAGTGTGTGTGCGTGTGCGTGTGCGTGTGCGTGTGCGTGTGCGTGTGCGTGTGCGTGTGCGTGTGCGTGTGCGTGTGCGTGTGCGTGTGCGTGTGCGTGTGCGTGTGTGTGTGTGTGCGTGTGTGTTCTACATGTGTGCACAATATCCATGTACCTTACTATGCGAATGTTTAGTATTGTCTTTAGTTGCGCATGCATATGTAACAGTTCACGATCGCACATGAATTTTGATATTTATTTATAAAATTATACTTTGCATAGTTTACGAAACCTCGTAGACTATGCGTATAGAGTTTCTCTTTCACAATTTGGGGGGTATTGTTTAATGTTATTGGTAGATTGTGTTTGCAAAGCGATTAGAGATCGCTTTGCAAATGAATGTTTAATACCAACAATGTGAATTTCATTTTGTCTGCGCGTATTGTGGTTATGTATTTTTATGTTTGTAATTAACTGCCAGTGTTTTAGGTAGGCAGGTAATTTATTATGTATGAATTTATAATAAAATTTAAGTTCTTGCAAAGCCTGCATATCTTTGACTGTTAACAGATTCATAGTTTTAAATAGTGGTGAAGTTTTATATTTGCTCTGCGTAATTATCCGTATTGCCTTTTTTGAAGCTTATTTATTCTTTCACATTGAAACCCCCATATTGTCAGGCAGTAATTTATTTGTGGCACAAGTAATGTATTATAAAGCATGATTTTTATTCTCAAAGGCAGTTCTTGTTTAAGTCTGTTTAGTATCCTGATTATTCTTGAGCATCTGTTTGATATATGTTCAGAGCGTTTCTTCCAATTTAAATGTGTATCCAAAGTCAGTCCCAGAGAATTAAATTCATTAACTTTTTCTATAATGATATTATTGATTTTCGGAGCGGGTGCTTCTATGTGTATTTTGTGCGTTTACGAAATTACTCAATGAACTTAAAAGTGTGGCGTCATCTGAATATGATATAAAAGAAAAAATTTGACGAGCCTCTGAAAAATTATTAATATATATTTTGAATAATGGTGGTCCCAGAATTGAGCCATGAGGCACAGCAGTAGTGTATCAGATTTTATGTCATAAATTTCTACAAATTGTGTTCTATTTGTTAAATAACTTTTGAATACTTGCAACGGTACTCCTTCTTTGCCATAATATTTAAATTTATTTAGTAGAATCTTATGACTTAGGGTGTCGAAAGACAAATCGAGGAATATACTAATTGGTACCTCATTATTGTCCATTTTTTTATGATTCTGTCTACCAATTCTTGTGCAGCGTATTCGGTTGAGTGGCCGTCTCTAAATCCATATTGATTATTGACAAAGAGTTTCTTGCTTTCAAAATATGAGGGCACTTAATTGGCAAGGATTTTTTTTAACTTTAGAGACAACCGGTAGGAGTAATTATTAATTATTGTTGGATTTCCTTTTTTAAATATTGGGATTACTTTGGCCACTTTTAATTTATCGGGGAATATCCCTGTATTAAAAACTTGTGTTACTAAAAGCGTCAGAGGTTTGATAATGGTTGGAGCTAGTTTTAAAAATAATTTGGTCGAGATTCCATCAAATCCGATACTATTTTTTGTTGGAAGTGTGTCTATTGCTTTTAGTATTGTTTGTTCATCGATATCGCTTAATACAAACCTGTAATTTTGTTTTTTCTTCAGGTAGTGTTCAAAGTTTTTGTTGACCCGTGTAAGCTATATTATTTGCCAGGTTTATCCCAATATTTGTAGAAAAAAATGAAAAAATTATTGGCTATGTGTAGTTTGTTTCTTTTTTATGAGGATCATGAAGAAGAGGAAGAAGATGGATATAGCGAAGCAGACGCGATACACAGCCAGGTACCCGACGATGTTGCTGCATTGTGTCAGACCTTCCGACTGCACAACTGGAATGCCCGCACACAATGCAGGAATCTGAAACAACAACACTATGACAGTAGAAACCACATGTCAGCCGGCGACTAACCTATCTTACTCTACATGACACGTGTCAACCTTGAACGGTACTGTCGCTGGCAATGTGACAAACATCCTGGAAATCGACTATCATAACCCATAATTCAATGAATGTGTATGAACGTTATTACATCATCAATAACTTATGAATACTAAGCATAAGGCATCGTAAACAAGACTTGTGAAAGTGACCTGTCGACCGACCGCATACCACGATGCACCGCTGAAGTGAAGGTGCGGATGGTGCGTCACAATAGGTTTCTATCAATCGGCTGAATCTATTTTAGTTCAACGAGAACAAAACGGAATCCATCGTGATTTAATTGGGAACACCCTGACACGTGTTCAGCCTCCCGAGCATGTCGCCGTCTATGCCAGTGGCTGCTCCTTCACCCCGCAACTGTGCATCCGTGATTGTGTTGTGTTCGACTGTATCATGTCAACGGCTACATAGATACGTCGCACTTGCCATATGGCAATTTTCCATTGAGCATGCTTTTACCCAAATATATGGCGCGTTGTAAATGCCTAATGTATTTATTTATTTAAAGGCCACAAACAATATTTAGAATCCGTCCGCCATTACTCACATTAACAGTCCCCAAGACAGGGACGATTGCGTATGATAAGTGATTTTCCCGAGTTGGATACGTTAGAAAAGTTAATGATGTTTGTACTATTACATTAGATCTTTCATTTGATGGCAATAGACGAACGCTGACAGCTCGCGTATCACACGACTGACCATTCTGCAGAGCGTGACAACATTTCAAAATCAGACACCGCCTGGGCTGAAATTGAGGGGTATCACCATTTGAGTGCGTTTTCTGGAAAACGAGATGTAATGTAATGTAATATATAGAATAAATGTGCTGTGAAAGTTAAAGAAAATCGTCAGACAGATTGTCCGACCCCAAACAGTGACTCAACCCAGTAAGAGTTGCTGACAGTGTTGGTGTCAGCATGATACACACAATAAAGACGCCGACGAGCAGAAAGAGCGCATACACGATACGGGTGGAAGTGGAGCTCTTGCGTGCCGGCCCACAGCACAGACCGCATGCTGTGCTGCAGAAACAGCAGACCAACTGTAGGAGAAACAAGCGTTACGCAAGGCTTATAGGCGGACATTTACGGAAGCATGGGCCCGTCAAAGACGAAGCATGACGTGTTGTAATGTTATCAATGTGTGTGTGTGTGTGTGTGTGTGTGTGTGTGTGTGTGTGTGTGTGTGTGTGTGTGTGCGTGCGTGCGTGCGTGCGTGCGTGCGTGCGTGCGTGTGTGTGTGTGTGTGCGTGTGCGTGTGTGCATGCGTGTGTGTGTGTGTGTGTTTGTGTGTGTGTGTGTGTGTGTGTGTGTGTGTGTGTGTGTGTGTGTGTGTGTGCGCGCGTGCGAGAGTGGGTGTGTGTGCGCGTACGTATGTATGCATGTATGCAAGTATGCATGTACGTATGTGCGCATACGTGTACGTGTGCACGCACACACGCAAACACCCTGCAAGCATAATTATTGTGCGCGGTTATTATGCGTTTTTGACTGGGAAGTGCTTTCAAAGAAACGACCTTCCCAAGAGTAGACCTCGTCTGCACACTGGATGTAGAAATATGTCCTGTCTTCGCAAATATAATATTATACTCATTGTCATTGCTACCAAGGAGATGTTTGATTTGACAACATATTTTTGCACAGTAAAGTTAGGACTGATCTCAAAACTTCGATCTACGACATTAAGAAAATCCGCTACATGACACTTTGAGTTACATCGATCTATGAAAACAACCTTCAAGTACGGCCATCACATTCCGTTTATATTCAGCCGTCGTAACGCAAAAATGCACGTGTGCGATCGAAATCAGTAGCCTTGTCGTATACTTTGTGACTGGAAAATGAACTACGTTTATTGATAAAAGCTCCCTTGATGTATATGTATGTATGTATGTATGTATGTATGTATGCATGTATGTGTTTATATATGTGTATGTATGTGTATATAAATATATGTGTGTGTCGTTCTGTGACAACATAATCATCCTTGAGGCAATGACCATCACATTCCGTTCATATTCAGCCGTCGTAACGCAAAATGACTGGATTCCTTCGAAATCAGTGCCCTTATCATTTGTGTCGTAACGGGAAAATTAACAATGCTTTTTGAGAAAAATACCTAGATGTAAAGGTACGCGACGAAGGAAATGGGTGCTCTTTCTGATCAAACGAAATCGGTATTGTGTAGTTTCATATATAAATGTTTTGATAATTTTATCATCCATATCTAACATACACCGAGTTGGTGCAATGGCGATTTCGTGTGTATTATACAACTGTGAAACGGATAAAGAGTTTGTATATTTACAAATGTTTGAACAATGTTTGAACACAGTGAAAATTAACATCTGAACGCACATGTTCGTAACCTGTGAAATGTCAAAAGTCCACCTAATTGCAAATCAACACTGACTTACTATGTCGGGAGTTCGGATGCGTTACTGTTATATTTCAATCTATGTTGCGTCGATCAACACAGTGAGTGGGACGAAGCACAGATGATTCAGCGAACATCCGCACATGGCGTGGGATAAACTGACACAAACACGTTTCCACGGGTCGACCTGCTAGAGATAGTAGTACTATCAACACTGGCAAGCGAGCTTTGTCCCGATTACATTTGACACACGCGCTGCTCTGAAACCTTTCAGTTATATTTGAAAATCTCTCATTGGTTGCACAAAGCGAATAAATGTACGATTATAAATTAATAATATTCAACACATGTCTGCCGTCTTCCTGTGTTTGAGTTCCCTCTAGAAATAACACTCAGTGATATATATATATATATATATATATATATATATATATATATATATATATATATATATATGCATGTTTGTGGAATCAACCTCATTCTGTGAAGAAGCTAGGGACGTTTTGTTGCTGACATAATTTAGACACCACCTTGACTGGTTCTCCTGATAGTCATCTTAGCTTGCTAACAATATAAATATATATATATATATATATATATATATATATATATATATATATATATATATATATATATATATATATATATATATATATATATATACATATATATATATATATATATATATATATATATATATATATATATATATATATATATATATATATATATATATATATATATATATATATATATATATATGGGGGGGCATTGGGCTTAATTTGTTGATATTTCGTATGTAAATTAATGTGTGGTTTCACCCTCTTGGCCTCCCCTGTATATCGATAAGACGGCGTCAATGACGCGGCGCTTCAAAGTGAATATCGTCGGCATTTTCTCAATTTACGCTGTTTAGATGTCTTTTGATTTTTGAGTGAAAAATAAATATTATATTAAAAATGAAAAAAAAATCGCGGTTGTGGGTCTACGGTTGTGGGTCTACGGTTGTGGGTCTACGGTTGTGGGTCTACGGTTGTGGGTCTACGGTTGTGGGTCTACGCACTTGCAAGAGTTACTACAACATCATAATCATTTGCAAATATAATCATACAATATCATGCCAGTGGTTTTCTGCAACCTGAAAATGTTTATTCCATTTGAAATTGATTGTAAATTTGTCGAAGAAACACGACACTGAGCGTGCAAGATTACACCCAGAAAACATTAATTGCCAGGCTTAATCTACAAAATTAGTATTGTGTGTTCAGTAGGACTCCTGATTAGTTAAATCGAAAAATATATCGTGTTCAACTTGCATATGCGTGTGATATAATGTGCAACTTCCTTAGTCACACACTACATCCAATTACATATCAAAGCTAATCCAACACGAGTAATGAATCTCGTCTCCTGATTGACTACCAATTACTTCTCCAGGCTTAACCCGGGCACCGTATTTGTGGATTGTGTTGTTTGCTGTTCTCGAGAACGCAACGTTATTGTGAACGTGCTTCATTCGACAGGCCAAAATGGATATAACTGATCTCGGCGATATGAAGCCTGTGATCATCAGTGTAGTGATCATACTCAATATAACGCTAAACATTATAGTCATTGCTGTAATCGTCAAATATCCGCAACTTCGCGAGGATCGCACGACGCTTTTCGTTCTCTCGCTCACGTTTTCTGATCTCGTCACCGGATGTACAGTGATGCCCATCAGTGCCGCCGTGTGTTCGAAGGCAACGCCAAGTGTTCGTAGCATGGTTAAATACCTTCCCATGATTCAACATATGTGCACTGTTTGTTTCATCTTCACCTCTATGCATAGTCTCTGCTGGGTGACCTTGTGCAAGATGGTCGCCATAACGAAACCTCTCCGATATGACCAAATACTCACTCGACGACGTTGCTGCTTCATAATAGCTGGGATATGGGTGTCTGGAGCGGTGATGGCGACCGCACTAACCCCCCGGGTGACTTCTTGGAATATTGACATATGTACGTACAGCATGTCAACCACTTCTAAGATGTCAACAGACATTGCCGCTTTAGCTATATTTCACATCACTGTCGAATTCATACTGCCTGTTTCTGTGACCGTTTACGCCACTGTAACAATATTTCGCGTCATCGTCCGAACTCATCGTCAAATCGCAGATCAAACGAATTCGATCGGAGGACACATTGACTTCATCGGAAACATCCCGTCTTTGACTTCTAAATCGATACGTTCTGGTAGAAACATTTTGATTATATGTTTGGCATATCTCGTTCTAACAATTCCTGTGGCTATATATTTAACAGCAATCGTTGTGGGGGTGGCAGACGATGTGCCGCCTTCTTTTCAATTTGTGGCAATTTGGGCTGTGTGTTGCAATTCGTTTGTCAATAGCTTCCTTTATTTATTCTTGTTTCGATATGTTCGTAGTAAAGCGAAGGACATGTTCAAGAATGTATGTATATGTTGTGAATTCCCGTAGAAAATAAACGAGCAAGCATCGTCTTGAATTATATATTTGTTTGAATAATTCGTTTGCCATTGAATCATATACCCATATTAATTGTGTTTTATTTTTAATGTACGTGTGTGAAACTATTGTATTTTTCTTCATAAAATATATGAATATATGTCAGTGTAATTTAAATTTTAGCAAGATCATCACTAGAATTACTTATAGGCAAATCATTACACGTAGAACCAGAGTTTTAGTCAGAGCAGTCGTGTATTCCACATAGTACCGTATGTAGGCATTAATATTATGGAGGACATGTTTAAATGCCGAATCAAGGCGCTTTCACGTCAGATGTGTCTATGGGTTGAGGATACGTGCAAAATCGACGGCACGTCAAGAACAGACCATGCATTAGATTGATCGTATTATCCACACTATGGTGCTACAACAACAGGCAATGTTTTGAATCGAACGGAATATGTTAATACGATATTAATTACAACTAGAATAACTGATTGTATGGTAAAAACATTACTCCCCTTTAAGCTATCAATCAGAACAGTCGTGCATCCCCCAAATATTCGAATGTAGGCACTGATATCATGGTGTCATTTTTGAAGGCCTTTCACACCTGTTGCGTCTTCGTATTGCAGATACGTTTAAGGGGTCGTCGCGTGAGTTCCTAAAATCCAAAAACCGCACGGTGTTTAGTATAAGTTCAGACCACACCTATTTCTCAATACGTGGAGTGGGACATAAGATACGTTTAAGGGGATCATTGCATCAGGTCTTAAAGTACAAAATGTGCATATTGTTTATTATGTATTTATTATGTATATTGTTTATTATGTATTCATACCACCGCTATCTCCCAATACGTGATGTGGGACATCACATTTAGGACAGAGTCAAATGCCGCCAGCCCCCAATCCATATGCAACCATGGATATTTTTCTTAACAAGATGTCTAAGTATTTACTCATCAATTTGCTAAAATATTAAAATATAAAACAACAACATAGTATTATTTTTAAGCAAAAATAAAAGAAATTAAAAGAATTGCCAATAATACTGTATTCGCATTTAAAAATAATTGTTAAAACGTTTTAAAACATTTTGTATAGCCAAGCGTCAATGTGAATTAATATACGTTTCACTCTTTCACACCTCCCCTAACGCTGATGTCCGAAGGATGTACGTTGCTTTGTTAGTGAAAAACGATTACTTGTAATGGGCATATTCAAACATTAAAACTGCTTCCTCAACAGATTTATCTTATCGCAAATCCGATTCATTTATGTCCAAATATGTAGTATGTGAATAGTTTATGTAACATCCACACTGGATTTAATACAAATATGGCTATTTTTTCAAATCATGGAAATAATTGACTTTAGTCGTTAGAACTGGTAATGATCAAAATAGTGGATATCCAAAATGGTAAACACTGTGTGGGTTAATGCTGATCATCTGCGTGACCTCCATCCTCTCGCCGATCACATGACAAAGTTACGAAATTTCAACGCGGAACAAGATCGTGATTTTTCTGCATTTTTATTTTCAATTCAGAAAATGCTTCAACAAGCATTAACTAATTTAATAGTTTGTCCGATGATTTAACATAAACTACAAACAAAGGTTGAAAAACGATCTAGCATGTTGTAGTGGATATTAGGTAGGTTTTTTTCCGCAAAATTTATTTGAAATGAGACTAGCAAAAATCGAATTGATTAAGCACCTTCAAATTAAAATCCAATCAAAACAATTTTGCAGCAACTTCGTTTTATATGGCACATAAATGTTAAGAAATATTGATCTGTTCCCACATACGAAAACGCCCCTGGATAGCAGATCGCTTCTAAACAGTGGCGCCGCGTTGTGGTAACTCCGTTATCGCAGCTGATTGCCAGCGCCTCTAATCGGTTTGAAATTCTATACATGGCGGTGCCGGTGATTGGCGACGGTTTTTGCATGTAATGCAGTATACCAGATGATACTGATACCAGGCAACTACTGTCATGCAATTTATGGATGTAGTAGTTTAGATGATCATGATGAGGTAACGAGGTATTGGTTATTCAGTAGAGAAACCTACAGTAGTTATCAACCTATGTGACGAATGTAAATATTTTAGAATGACTGGCAAGCAATTCACCAATTTCCCGGTAGATGAGAGAAAGCGTGCAATGGTCTAGAAATTAGGCATTTCGACAGAATTATTCAAGTACATAGGCTGGTTGTACAAAACATGACAAACGCCAGTGACTACAAAACTTCACTTTTCAGGAAGAAAAAAAACATGCGCTGGTCAGCATACTGTCCACGTATATATATATATATATATATATATATATATATATATATATATATATATATATATATATATATATATATATATATATATATAATATTAATAATAGCATATTTGTATTGTGTAGACAAAATGTAAGCAAATGTAAGCAGCGTCATGTTTCATAATGGTGTCTGGAGCAGTGAAGGCGACCGCACTATAGCCTCTTGTCACATGTATGTACAACCTGCCAACTACTTCTAAACGTCCAAAAACATGTAGCTTTAATGATTTTCACGCTTTCGTCGTCATACTGGGGGGGGGGGGGTACTGCCATACCAAAGCGGTGGGGGTGTGCCGCCAGAGCCCCATGGAGCACATGGAGAGCGAGAGAGAAATATAAAGAAATTTATGGTCACCAAGAGAGAATTATTGAACATTTATCTAATATCTGTAAGTGTAAGGTAAGCCCGGGCGGAACGTTTTCATTGGGAAATTTCCTCTTCGATGAAAGAGAAAATTATCAGGTTTAATTGGGGCACAAAGAGAGAAAGCAGAGCAGACGAATTCGATCGGAGGACACATTGATTTAGGAAACATCGCGTCTTTGACTTCCAACTCGATTCATTCAGGTAAAAATGTGTTGTTAATATTATACGTTTGGCATATCTTGTTCTAACAATTCCTGCGGCTATATATATAGGTATAGTCAGTATGAAGAAATGATACGATGTGCTGCCTTCTTTTCAATTTCTAGCAAATTGGACCCTATTTTGTAACTCTTTTGTCAATAGCATCTTTTATTTATTCTTGTTTCGATATATTCACATTAAAGCGAAGGACATGTTAACAAATGTTTGTATATGTTGTGAATTCCCGTATAATGTAAATGAGCAAGTGTGGTATTGCATTATATATTTGCTTGGATACTTTCTTCGCCTTAAATCATACTTCCCTATAAATTGTGTTTTATTGTTAATGTGCGCATATAAAAATGTACGTCAAAATTAAACGTTAGCTAAATCTTCCCTAGTATTACTTGCAGGTACATCATTACACGTATAGCAATAGTGTTAATCAGAACAGTCGTGCATTCCACAAAATACCAAATGTAGGCACTATTGTCACGGAGGGACGTGTCAATAGTTATCCATATATTTATTTAAACACGAAAATAAAAAATAATAAAAAAAAAACAATGCTGAAATGCCTATGATAATGTATTCGCATTTAACAACAATTGTACAAACAGTTTGAAAACAATTTCTATTGCCAATGTATATACAAATGTTTCGTGTGGCTTCTTGGCGTCACATCTATTTATTCTGAAAGCAAATATTTTCCGACCCCGTACGGGGCGCTCGTATGTTGGCGAGTTTGAGCCGATGACAATATGACCCCTGGTTTTTCCGTGAATGTTATGTTACCATGGCAATTGATTTTTGTGTTACTTTGCATATGTATTGCAGGAATGTCTACGCTTTCCTATTATGTAATATATCATAGTAAATTGATATCTGAATTTTTTACGATCGATTGTTACAACCAGTAATGTAATCATCGACCGGTAATGTAATCATCGACCAGTAATGTAATAAATCGACCTGTAATGTAATAAAAATGATGATGATAATCATAATGATCGTGATGCTGATGATGTTAATAATGATGATGTAGAAGGTGATTATGAGGGTGATAAACGATTATGATGATGATGACGATTAAGGGGTCATCCTAGTGACGATGATAATGATGATGATGATTATGTCTATGATGATCATACATATTATGATGATGATGATAATGATGATGATGATAACGATGGTGATGATGAAGGTGATACATTTTTATGATGATGATGAGGAAGAAGTTGAAGACAACTAAGCGGTCTTAGTGATGATGATGATGATGATGATGATTATGACGATGATGATGATGATAAAGATTATGATGATGATGATAATGATGATGATGATAACGATGGTGATGATGAGGGTGATAAATGGTTATGATGATGATGAGGAAAAAGATGAAGACAATTAAGCGTTCTTAGTGATGATGATGATGATGATGATGATGCAGAAGATGATGACAACGAGGGTGATAATTATTACGGTTATGAGGACGAAGGCAATGACACCTTCAGCCTCATCATACTGCTCCTCCTTTTGATCGTCATCATTATCTTCATCTTCACCCTTATAATGGCTAGCTATGCTGACACCCACTCGACGTTCACAAACGTATGATTAACATAGGAATCTCCGAAAAAGTGAGCTGCATGTTTTCTGGGAAGACATATGGGATGTCGTTCATATAACCTCCTAGGTAGCGCTAAGATAAACCCTTAATTATCTTCATCGTTCTCCTCCTATTCATCATCATCATTACTATTTATCATCTTCATCATCATCGTCATCATAATCATCTTCTTTATTACATTACCGGTCGAGTTATTACATTACCGGTCGATTGGTACAACCAGTAATGTAATAATCGACCGGTAATGTAGTAATCGACCGGCAATGTAATAAATCGACCAGTAATGTAATAAAAATTATGATGATAATTATTATTATTATGATGATGATGATGATGATGTTAATAATGATGATGTAGAAGGTGATGATGAGGGTGATAAACGATTACGATGATGATGACAATTAAGGGGCGATCTTTGTGACGTTGATAATGATGATTATGACGATGATGATGATGATGATAATGATTATGACAATGATTATAATGATAATGATAATAACGATTGTGATGATGAGGGTGATAAATGGTTATGATGATGAGAGGAAGAAGATTAAACAACTAAGCGGTCTTAGTGATGATGATGATGATGATGATGATGATGACGAAGATGATAACAATGAGGGTGATCATTATTACGATTATGAGGACGAAGGCAATGACACCTTCAGCCTCATCATCCTACTCCTCCTCATCATCGTCATCATCATCCTCATCTTCACCCTTATAATGGCAAGCCATGCTGACACCCACTCGACGTTGACAAACGTACGATTAACATAGGAATCTCAGAACGGGTGAGCCGCATGTTTTCTAGGAGGACATATGGAGTACCGTTCATATCGTTTGGACCGAGTCAGACAGAATGGTAATGAAGAAGGGGGGTCATTAAAAAGGGTCACTTCAACACATTAAAGAGGTAATCCACACTCAATTAAGGGATCATCTCGAACAATTATTTAAGGGATTATTAAAAATGCTTAATAACTGATCATCATTTGATCAAATTAAGGGGTCATATCAAACAAGGTAGGAGAACTATCAAAATGCAATGTGATATTATATTAGAAACTTTGGTTTAACCACACAAATAATAACATAAGGGAGCAGCTGAAACAATTAAGGGGTTATCTAAAAAAAATAAGTTAAGGGGAATTTCAGTCAACTAAAATGTTCATCTAAACAAGGGCACCCACTTAATTTTGGAGATGATCCCTTAATTTGTTGAGACGATCAGCTTGTTAACTTGTTAATTACTTTTTACATATGTTGTGACGATCCCTTAACTTTTTTGAGAAGACCCATTTATTTTATGAGATGTCCCCTTAATTTATTTAATTTTGTCAAGACGACCACTTGACTTGATGAGATTACCCCATAAAGTTTTGAGATGATCAGTTAGCTTATTATTAAATGACCCTTAATAAGACCTTTTAAAATTATCCTATTATTGGTTTTTGATAAAATCCCTTAAGTTTAGTCATATTTTAAAATACTTTGGTTGCCATTTAATCGTTTAGATGAACATTTTATTTGACTGAAATTACCCTTAACTTAATTTTTTGAGGTAACCCCTTAATTGTTTCAGCTGGTCCCTTATTTTATTATTTTTGCGGTTAAGCTTAAGTTTCTAATATATTATCACATTGCATTTTGAGATTTCCACTAACTTCTTTGATATGCCCCCTTAATTTTATCAAATGATGATAAGTTATTAAGCATTTTTAATGCTTCCTTAAATAATTGTTTGAGATGATCCCTTAATTGAGTGTAGATTACCTCTTTCATGTGTTGAAGTGACCTTTTTTAATGCCCCCCCCCCTCTTCCTTACCACTCTGGCATTCCATATGTCCTCCCAGAAAACATGCGGCTCTCTCGTTCTGAGAGTCCTATGTTAATCGTACGTTTGTTAACGTCGAGTGGGTGTCAGCATGGCTAGCCGTTATAAAAGTGAACACGAGGTGATGATGACGATGAGGAGGAACAGTAGGATGATGAGGCTGAAGGTGTCATTGTCTTCGACCTCATAATCGTAATAATGATCACCCTCATTGTCACCATCTTCGTCATCATCATCATCATCATAATCTTTATCATCATCATCATCGTCATAATCGTTTATCACCCTCATCATCACCTTCTACATCATCCTTATTAACATCATCATCATCACCATCATAATGATTATCATCATAATTTTTATTACATTACTGGTCGATTTATTACATTACCGATCCATTATTACATTACCGTCGATTTATTACATTACCGGTCGATTATTACATTACCGGTCGATTATTACATTACCGGTCGATTTATTACATTACTGGTCGATGATTACATTACCGGTCGATTTATTACATTACTGGTTGATTATTACATTACCGGTCGATTAGTACATTACTGGTTGTAACAATCGATCGAATTGTAGTGAAAATCGGAGTTCTGTACAAATTTCATACACGCGAGTTCTCGTGTGCCCGGGCGATTTTGGAGTTGTTTTCAATACCCCTACATTATTCTAGGAAAGCTTCCCCGTCAAACGTTTGTGCTGAAGAGAGAGAGATAGTGTGATAATTTAAGAAAAAAAACATTACTTGAACAATTATAAAAACATCTGAATGAATAGCGCCAAAATATCAACCATTAATTGAATAGTTACAACCATAGTTAATGCTCATACCGATCCACTGTTTAAACGTCTTAATTTACTAAAAGTAGAGCATATTATAAAATTGCAGGAACTAAAATTATATTATAAATTTTCAAACAGTAAACTACCTGTCTACCTGCATAACTTACCACTTGATCAAAACAATAGTGTTCACAACTTTAATACACGTGGTCAATATAATATACATACGATCAGAGTACACCACGAGTTTGCTAAACGAAGTTTCAGGTACAGTTTGCCACATACCATAAATAATGCACCTGATTTATTAACAGACAAGGTCACCACTCACAGTTTACATGTTTTCTCAAATTATATCAAACGTTATTATCTGAATACGTATATTGAGCACTGTACAATCAAATATGTTTATATATGTCAACATGACTGACTATGTCTCCGTTCCTCCTTGTTAAAAATCACTCTATGTATATCCGATTGTATGAATAATATTGGCATTTGTAATATACAGACATATCTATATTAATTTTGTTCACTCAGTAATTATGCATTAATATCTATAGGGATTTCCTTTTTTATAATTTAAAAACGGGTGAAATTAATGGACAGGGTGGCTCCTACGTCATCAATTATTTTTAGTCTTACTAGGAGTCTCCCGTCCCTTATATTACATTATCTTTTATTTTCAGACCGTACTCTATATTCTTACAACTTCGTTTTATCATATCGACATATATGCAATATATTGTATGGTTTTTGTGTTGAATACTCTGTTTTGTTGTCATTCCCTGCACCCACTTCCGCTGTGTATCCAAGAATGAAAACATTCCCTGCACCCACTACCGCTGTGTAACCAAGAATCAAAACATTACCTGCACCAACTACCGCTGTGTACGCAAGAATCAAAACAATACCTGCACCCACTACCGCTGTGTACGCAAGAATCAAAACATTCCTTGCACCAACTACCGCTGTGTACGCAAGAATCAAAACATTCCCTGCACCAACTACCGCTGTGTACGCAAGAATCAAAACATTCCCTGCACCCACTACCGCTGTGTAACCAAGAATCAAAACATTACCTGCGCCCACTACCGCTGTGTACCCAAGAATCAAAACATTCCCTGCACCCACTACCGCTGTGTACCCAAGAATCAAAACATTACCTGCGCCCACTACCGCTGTGTACGCAAGAATCAAAACATTCCTTGCACCAACTACCGCTGTGTACGCAAGAATCAAAACATTCCCTGCACCAACTACCGCTGTGTACGCAAGAATCAAAACATTCCCTGCACCCACTACCGCTGTGTAACCAAGAATCAAAACATTCCCTGCACCCACTACCGCTGTGTACGCAAGAATCAAAACATTCCTTGCACCAACTACCGCTGTGTACGCAAGAATCAAAACATTCCCTGCACCAACTACCGCTGTGTACGCAAGAATCAAAACATTCCCTGCACCCACTACCGCTGTGTACGCAAGAATCAAAACATTCCTTGCACCAACTACCGCTGTGTACGCAAGAATCAAAACATTCCCTGCACCCACTACCGCTGTGTACGCAAGAATCAAAACATTCCTTGCACCAACTACCGCTGTGTACGCAAGAATCAAAACATTCCCTGCACCAACTACCGCTGTGTACGCAAGAATCAAAACATTCCCTGCACCAACTACCGCTGTGTACGCAAGAATCAAAACATTCCCTGCACCCACTACCGCTGTGTAACCAAGAATCAAAACATTCCCTGCACCCACTACCGCTGTGTATGCAAGAATCAGAACATTCCCTGCACCCACTACCGCTGTGTACCCAAGAATCAAAACATTACCTTCACCCACTACCGCTGTGTAACCAAGAATCAAAACATTACCTTCACCCACTACCGCTGTGTAACCAAGAATCAAAACATTACCTGCACCCACTACCGCTGTGTATGCAAGAATCAAAACATTACCTTCACCCACTACCGCTGTGTAACCAAGAATCAAAACATTACCTTCACCCACTACCGCTGTGTACCCAAGAATCAAAACATTACCTGCACCCACTACCGCTGTGTACGCAAGAATCAAAACATTCCCTGCACCCACTACCGCTGTGTACGCAAGAATCAAAACATTACCTGCACCCACTACCGCTGTGTACGCAAGAATCAAAACATTACCTGCACCCACTACCGCTGTGTACCCAAGAATCAAAACATTACCTGCACCCACTACCGCTGTGTACCCAAGAATCAAAACATTACCTTCACCCACTACCGCTGTGTACGCAAGAATCAAAACATTCCCTGCACCCACTACCGCTGTGTACGCAATAATCAAAACCTTCCCTGCACCCACTGCCGCTGTGTACAAAAGAATCAAAACATTCCCTGCACCCACTGCCCCTGTGTACCCAAGAATCAAAACATTCCCTGCACTCGCTACCGCGGTGTATGCAATAATTAAAACATTATTTGCGTCCAACGCCGCAAAAATGAAGATGTCCCGTGCGCACAGCTCACCGGATTAAAAATCGGTTTCACTTACATATAATGGGCACTTGCAAGGTTTCTAATTAGCTTTTTTAACTAGCCAATATATCTGTTTATCAATTATATTTTTAAATGTGTTATTGGAGCATGCAGATATAAAATAATCAGACAAGGCATTCATCTACCACTTTCTGACTGAAGAATCGGCCGTCTACGTAACTGTATGAATTACTGCTTGTTTAATTTCTTACTATGATTTTTTATTTTTAAATTTTAGATTAACGCGGGATGCGCCGCGATGTTAGGATGCCTGACTAGCGTCTCCCCTGACAAGAACTCTGTTCTCTGCTGAACTATGGCAAGAGAACTTGAACAACATCAGTAACTTGGAGGACTTGGCCTCCGACCGTCCACTTTGGCGCCACATTGTTCACAGGGCAACATCCTGCTTTGAGACAGACCGCCTACTGAATGAGGCGGAGAATGGCGTGATGCAAGTATAAACTGCTGAAATTTATAATTTTCTGTTGGGTCGTTGCGATGGAAATGGTGGCCTTTCTTTATTTTTTGGTGTTTAATGCATCCTGATACCTGAATTGACTCGATCAAATAAATAAAAAATCTGATTTTTTTGGTTAAATATTTGACAATAAACTTTGTGTAGCTATCTGGAACATACTCCAGTGGTGTACTGTGATTAATGACCGACCATTCTGGAACACATTCCAATGGTGTACTGTGATTAGTGATCAACCATTCTGGAACATACTCCAATGGTGTACTGTGATTAGTGACCAACCATTCTGGAATATACTCCAATGGTGTACTGTGATTAATGACCAACCATTCTGGAACATACTCCAATGGTGTACTGTGATTAGTGACCAACCATTCTGGAACATACTCCAATGGTGTACTGTGATTAGTGATCAACCATTCTGGAACATACTCCAATGGTGTACTGTGATTAGTGACCAACCATTCTGGCACATACTCCAATGGTGTACTGTGATTAGTGACCAACCATTCTGGAACATACTCCAATGGTGTACTGTGATTAGTGATCAACCATTCTGGAACATACTCCAATGGTGTACTGTGATTAGTGATCAACCATTCTGGAACATACTCCAATGGTGTACTGTGATTATTGACCAACCATTCTGGAACATAATCCAGTGGTGTACTGTGATTAGTGACCATCCATTCTGGAACATACTCCAATGGTGCACTGTGATTAGTGACCAACCATTCTGGAACATACTCCAATGGTGTACTGTGATTAGTGATCAACCATTCTGGAACATACTCCAATGGTGTACTGTGATTATTGACCAACCATTCTGGAACATAATCCAGTTGTGTACTGTGATTAGTGACCAACCATTCTGGAACATACTCCAATGGTGTACTGTGATTAGTGATCAACCATTCTGGAACATACTCCACTGGTGCACTGTGATTAGTGATCAACCATTCTGGAACATACTCCAATGGTGTACTGTGATTAGTGACCAACCATTCTGGAACATACTCCAGTGGTGTACTGTGATTAGTGATCAACCATTCTGGAACATACTCCAATTGTGTACTGTGATTAGTGACCAACCATTCTGGAACATACTCCAATGGTGTACTGTGATTAGTGATCAACCATTCTGGAACATACTCCAATGGTGTACTGTGATTATTGACCAACCATTCTGGAACATAATCTAGTGGTGTACTGTGATTAGTGACCAACCATTCTGGAACATACTCAAAAGGTGTACTGTGATTAGTGACCAACCATTCTGGAACATACTCAAAAGGTCTACTGTGATTAGTGACCAACCATTCTGGAACATAATCCAATGGTGTACTGTGATTAGTGACCAACCATTCAGGAATATACTCCAAAGGTGTACTGTGATTAGTTACTAACCATTCCTGCATAAATGAACCGAAATAGCCCAGTAATTAACGTGAAAATATATATTTGTGATAAACGTATGTATTTTACATATATGCCGACTCCGTTTGTGTGTGTGTGTGTGTGCGTGTGCGTTTGCGTGCGCGTGCGTGTGCGTGTGCGTGTGCGTGTGCGTGTGTGTTGCCTTCTTTTTGGACTCAAATATTCGCATTACTGTAAAATGGCACAACATTTATATTCTAACACATTCAGTCGAGTTCCTGTTGAAAGAAAGTGAACTGACGTGACAATAGTGTAACTGTCGTGTTCAGGTATCTGGGATTGTTCGATCATTGTTTAACTCATATATCACACATGCTAAAATTCGATGCTTTTAGTTGTAAATAAAACACAACAGATAGGATAGGACCGGCAAGAGACGTTTTGGCCACCCAACACGTTTTGGCCACCCAACACGTTTTGGCCACCCAACACGCACCTTGTGGTTTCGCTGTAATACTCTAGTTAAACAATGTTGTGATGAATTCAATAAGGAAACGATGTTTTTGAAAGACCGATATGAGTAAGAGCAACATAGCGTTTCAGCCGTGTTTGTAAGACACCCAACAAATAGACACACGAACCTGTACAATTCTGTTGCGCTTTGTATGGACTGAATACAAAATTAAATGTGAAAATGTCTTCTTATCCAGAAGACATTGTATCATATGAATTCATTCATGCTAACCACGAAGTACGTTCTAAGCAGGTACTTTTTTTAGCGAGTTCGTATTGCAGCGTTGGTTGAATTAGAGTCTGAATCTGAAGCAAAAGAACCAATTCCATTCACACTGAGCGCCGCGCCCACTTACGTCACTCTGGACAATGGTGGGTATTATTGTGTAATCTGCTGTACTTAAATGCGAATGTAATTGCATGGCGCTGATAATGATTAATTTATATACATGTGTGTTTATATATATGGACGTGTCGAGACGTCTTGTTATATAAGTTGCTGTGATGTGAGCCAATGATGTCAGTTTGTGGACTGAACTTGTTTGTTTATTATTTCATACTATATCAAGAGGGGCGGATGCGCTTAGAGTGGAGGGAAGGAGAAGAGGAAGAACGAGATTGGAGGACTACGTGAAGAGCAATTTGGCGAGTGAGAGGGGAGCTGAGAATGAGAACGAGGTTTAGTGGGAGAGGAGACGGGTGGTGGAGACGGCAGAGAAACAGGACTAGTCGACGACCGGTATCGGTGCCAGCCTCACCCCGGATAACAGGGATAAAGAGGAGTGCAACAACACGTTCTATTAAGACCGTATTTTAAAACACTTATACTATGAACGTATACACACCCAGAACATCGTGTCCTCTATCGGCTATTTTTTGTCAGCCTGAATTTTGAGTAGGGGTATTATAAGTTAATGATACTTATTCTATGCACTATTGGCTGGTTGATAATTTTGAGTAAGGGTATTAGAAGTTAATGATACTTATTCTATGCACTATTGGCTGGTTGATAATTTTGAGTAGGGGTATTAGAAGTTAATGATACTTATTCTATGCACTATTGGCTGGTTGATAATATATCACGTGGCGCATGAAAACATTGGTTTAGACCCCACATGACGAGGTTGGCGTGTAGAAATCCCAGCAGCGTGTCGAAATCCCTTACCTGGAACCACAGAGGAAAGTAGACGACATTAAAACACCAGGTGGCGTGCTCTTGAAGCTGACATGGTGGGCTATGTCTGGAACATATTTATGAATGCGACCGAAAATTTGATCCAATGAATAGTTTTTGCTCATGGCTTATACTTTCGGTGTGCAAATGGGCCTAATTGAATTAGCAGGTTGACGGAATATTTCAGGAAAACATAATTTATTTATATTTCAATATGCCATTCTAAAATCTACATTTACCTGTTTTCATCGAGTTTAAACGTTTCCGATTTGTTTGTGTTACCATCCTTAGCCTCAGGTGCATAGCGCCTCTTACCCAATTTACACGAATTCTTCTTGAAATTAATATTGCGGCCTATCTCTAGATGCCAGGTTACCGTATATCGAAGTTGATGCTTTCAGGTTCAATATATTTACAGTCTTATGTGAACTGGACTTACTCATGCCTGCCAGAGAGATAGGATTGTAGGTGAATTTATTTTAACCGGTGAATGTCTTAAACGATGAGGTTTTGTGTTGGGGTCAGAGGGCAAAGTTGCGCGTATTGACACATTCCCAGGTGGCCCCATTTAAATTGGCCATAAACTGTTTTGTTTGTTTGTTTGAGGTATTAGGTGAACATCAGTATAAAAGCCCTTATGTAATCTCTCACATTGATTGAAGTTGCAGTTGGTTGAGTGCTTTAATCTTTAAGTTGGTCTTTTCAAACACACATTTTAGCGACATTTATTCCTTGTGCAAAACGTAACATGATAATTACTTATCTATATAAATACACAGAGTGTATACGTTCCTCTCTTGTGACACTTTCTTTTTATAGATTAAAGATATGACCATAATAACTTCTTCACCCCAACATATAACGGAAGCTGGCTTTGTGGAATTCTTTAGGCCCACTGTGTTAGACCCATTTTGCACGCTTCGTATGCATACAGTCATAACGCAGAACATACTTTTTTATTCTTTTGCAATGCCACATACAATTTATAGCGCACTGCCCAAATTTTACTTCCAGTGTGTCCCTGTCTTGCCATGTTGTCTGCCTAATCCAATCCATATTGATTTTTGGGAGATGGCTGGTGAATCCATTTTTGAAATGTAAAAGATTGTGTTATTGTAAGATTGAGGTGGGGCGAAGGGGCGTGTAAAATTAGTACTAGTTTATCCACGTATGAATTGGCCGTATGCTATTGTCTGACAATCAGTATACTGCTTAGAAGTCACCCGGCTAACATATTGATGCGACACGGAGTAGTAAATAGTTCCTCATATATCAGTGGTCAAAGGTGTGTTTACTGTGAGGTTGACAAGAAGCAGAAGAAAACATATGAGAATCGATGAATTGGTGCGTGGCAAAGACAGATACAAATATATATCCTCCACATATCGGGCTATAACCCGGCGATCACTATTGCGATATGTCATGAGCACTACAAGAACTTTGTGAAGAATTGGGCACGATGTCTCCAAAGTTTGCAACTATCTCGAATATGTCCTTCAACGATACGGGTCCGACTAAAAATTCATCGATCAAGAAGTTCTTTTTTAGTTTACCAAACATATCGAACACCTTCTCCAAGTTAAAACCTCCGTAAGGAATGTTGAACGCAAGTAGCGCCCCCTGATGATAGCAGAACACGCACGAAGGAAACTTGGATTCTATCATATCAACGAGCGCAGGGAGTAGTAAATAAACCACGTTTAAAAAACCTACTGGTGCCTCTCATTCTTTCGTTTGGGATTATGAATAAGATTAGCAAAGACATCGTCCAATGATCAGAGATGTTAAAGGAATCTCAACTCTTGAATCATTTTAGTTGCATATGTACACCTTTTAGCGTATCTATGTCCTTGTTACGATACGGTTTCCAATCTTATATACATTATTCTAAATGAGGTTTATTTGGTACTTTATTCAGATACATAATTAGTTATTCTTCCTTGTATGTTATTTTTCTCCTAATTAACCAAATAATTGCATTACCATTTGAAACTGCAATACCACACAGTTAGGACACTTTCACATCAACACTTGTGGTTACTCCTAAGTAGTATCTCACATTTAACTTTTCACATCCAAATTCCCATGTCCTGTGTGGAGGCATTTCCCAAAATTTAATATCCTTTTTCAGACATTTCCGGTAAACTAATTCAGAGGGGATAAATAAAGAATGCAAGAGTAGTACGCGGTGACAGACGGAACCTGCTCACTAAGTTGATGTTCACATTTATCGACAATTGCCTATTCGTACAAAGCGTACATAAGAAGGAAGGTTCAGACTCTCGTACTATTTGTTAATGTCGGTCGCATGAGACATGTGACCGCTGTTTTTTTTTATCGCCTAGACCCTAACCATTCTCGGCGCATTGCTATCATACAGTCCGACGTCTTGCAAATTCACATCTTCGTGGATAAATTAAATGTTTTCGAAGCTTTGGCAATTTCGTTCATCCCACGTTGCCACAATTCACTCAGCTGTACCTGGATACAGACAGAGGCTGATATTTGAACGAATAGTCTTCGCGCAATAACTGCAGCGTGGCTGAAATGGAAATGACGTTGGAATGAACAGGTCTGCCAAGGGGCAAAGTGTAGAGCACTGTATCAATACGACACCATGGAGTTGTTACAAAATCGCAAACCTGTAACATAATTATTCGAAATAAATGTTTGTAAAACACATTCTGATGTTTATTATTGTATGTCTTTTTTGCACGCATTGCGCCATGGCGTTGCTACATCAATATAGTTTCAAAGTGGGAAATTATTAACATATTAGAGTACTAATTCTGGGACAGGGTATGATAAATAGTACGCTTAAAAGGAATCGGTAAATGCCGAATATTGTGAAACGCCCCTAATACACAGAATTCGGCCGGATGCGGTTTCGGTTTCGGTTCCTCATATATCAGTGGTCAAAGGTGTGTTTACTGTGAGGTTGACAAGAAGCAGAAGAAAACATATGAGAATCGATGAATGGGTGCGTGGC
>OY759268.1:26201718-26224218 GCA_963662155.1 Lamellibrachia columna
GTGAGTGTGTGCATGTGTTTGTGAATGCACGCGTACGCACGCCCATACGCCCAAATGCGCGCACACACACACCATCACACATGCAGCATTGTCGCATTGTGGTGACTATATACAACGTGATTGTGGTGACTACATATACAACGTGTTTGTGGTGACGATATACACCGTGATTATGGTGACTATACATAATGTGAATGTGTTGACTATGTACGACACGTGTGGTACAGTTTAAAATCGGGGGTTGAAATATGTAAAAAAAATTAATTCAATCGGGATAATAATTCGTGCTAAATGCCTACACCTCCAAAGTGGCCAACTTCCATTGAAGGTGTCTAGAGTTGGGAATATGAATATGCACTCAGTCAACTGGTTCTATAGTCGGATACCAGCTGAATAGAAGGAGTGAATACATCCGTCTCTCCCGAGGTAGGGGACGAGACAGCGCAGGCTGTGGCTTATTGTCACTATCGAGGCGGGATGTAGATACATGGCTGCTGGAATGCCTATGGGATGGTGGTGATACGGCACATCATTACACCTGTCCTCACCCATTCGTCGACATCATGATGGTTTGTTCGTTTTTTCGACAGTTTGACAAGAGAGTCCATGCCTTTCGTTTGGCCATCGGATCCATACACGTTGTAGGTCCATCAAGTAGCAACACCGACTTATGACCAATGAGCGCAGTGGCCAACCGCAACCTTTGGAGTGTACCCTCACTGTAGACAACAGACATACAATACACAAATATGCCGCCGCCGCAAAATATTAACTTATTTAATGCTTGATCCAACATTTATTGAAGTGAAAATGGAAACGCTGAAAACTCACGAATTTCGCCTTTGGTGAAATTTCATAAGTTTATCATGTGATCGGCGAGAGGATGGAAGTCACGCCCGTAATCAAAGTTGGCATCACACCATTTTTATTGTTTTGGAAATCCATTATTTCGAACCTTGCCAGATCCAACGACTAAAGTCAACTGTTTCGCTGATTTAACA
This sequence comes from Lamellibrachia columna, assembly GCA_963662155.1. Taxonomy (NCBI): domain Eukaryota; kingdom Metazoa; phylum Annelida; class Polychaeta; order Sabellida; family Siboglinidae; genus Lamellibrachia; species Lamellibrachia columna. The sequence continues at coordinate 26,202,720 of OY759268.1, forward strand.
AAAAAGTACGAACTGTTTTAGTAAACCGACTACGGATACTATTTAGGCTATTCCCGCACTAAATATTGCGACATCAACGAAGCGGAACTGCTACACTTGAGTCGTGGAAATGTTGTTCGTTTGTAAGCAACACGATTTCTTAGACCATAATTGCTCAGAATGTATACAGCGTAATATATCAAATACATCGGCCTGAGAGAAGTTTTGATCAGACGATTCCGTCGTTTGACCAGCTGGGATCATTCCAAAACTGTGCACTGTCTAGTTGATGGCGTGTCCAAATTAAACACGGTAAAAGGTTGAACTCATCGCCCAGCGGCATCAGACCGGAAATGTGGGAATTAAGAATACAAGAAAACACCAACAAAGGTTGATGCTTTAATGTCATTACACTCTAAGACAACGTATCCTCTGCAACTAGCAACCATGGCAGATGCTGGAAGTCATACCTCAACGCTGCTATTTTCTCATCAAAATTGTACTCCATCCCAAAGAAGCGTCCGAGACGATTCACTTCGTCATTGATATCTTTAGGATTTAAGCCGTACAGACGCCCGAACAGCCACAACGTCTCGCGAAACGTCAAGTAATCGAGATTCGAATCAAACGGACCGCAGTAGCCGATTCGTGTGTATATCTGAAACGCAGCATTAAGGGTTATTATACAGTGGACCCGACTTGACAGAATCAGCCGTTTATTATAATAACAGGCTGAATCTATATATTTTATATATGGTGTATATATATATATATATATATATATATATATATATATATATATATATATATATATATATATATATATATATATATATATATATATATATATACATACATACATACATACATACATACATACATATATATATATATATATATATATATATATTATATGTTTCCAACTTCAATCCTGACTGAATTACATCGATTCAAGTTATGTATCGATACCACGCAAATACGATACCTTGCGAAAACAACGTTTTTGTCATGAAACAACACCATAATGGAAGCAGCAGTAACTTTTGGCAATACCACAGGGAGATGAATTTTAGTATGTTGCGATTGGTTTGTTGAAGAAATTGACGCTTCATAATTATCATAACTATGCCTTAACTAGGCATGTCGAGCAGTAACGTTCGATATGCGTTTTGCGCAGTGTAATCGGTCTCTCATAAGATGCTTCCAGTAGGGCTTAGTTAGCATGAGATATATAATGACAATAGTATAACATTATCTTTTGAAACGTAGTTTTAAAAATATCATCTTTTATAATGGTACTTCACTGATGCTGGGTATTAAATCCTATGGTGGGGCTCAGCTATTATGATACTGTTGTTGGGTACATAATATATATTAATGTGTTTTACATTATAAACATAACGCCCTTCTCTCTCTTCTCATTGATGATTTTTATCATTGCTTACAGAATAATAGGTGCATTTCGTGGGGTATTTCTTAAACAAGGTAGTTTTATCAATGCCGATTAAAAGACTAATGACAGCCGAATCGAAAAGAATGAATGCCGCAGCAAAAAAAAATGGCGTATGGCTCAGAAAAATAGCAAAATAGAGGGACGGAAAGAAAGAAGGTGATAAACAGGTTTGAAGTATTTTCCCTAACTAAATTGCCGGACGTTGTTTTTCCTCTTTAATAATGTTAATGATTTTTTAATTAACGCAGTCACGTCTTCTGGTTAACAAAGGCCAACATGTCCGAAGAAGAAAGAAGGCATGTAATCAGCGGAAAGCCTTAGACAACCGTCTCTGTCGTGCCAGAAAAAGTAAAACTATGCATTTTATTTATAATCTACATAATTATAATTATACGCAATTTAACATATAATGTAGTGTTAGTTCAGATGCAAACCATCCTTCACATAATTTCAACAATAATTACAATGCGAAATTCAATTTATACTGAATTTATGCGAAACTCAATGAATTTATGATGAAATTCATCGTTTACAACACTCAACGAGTTCCATTCAGATTGGAAAGACACGCAGCACATAGGTCTGGAAATGGTTCGGCCATACGTTTGTTGCGTAGCAACGGACTGACAAGCCCACGGCGCAGACGGACTGTTGATTTTGGCCTCCACCCTGACGAGAGGTGCCTACACCGATATGTAATCTTAAAGTTACGAAGAAAGGTACTTATAACGGTATATATATATATATATATATATATATATATATATATATATATATATATATATATATATATATATATATATATATATATCTCTTAAAGTTAAGGAAGGCGCTTATAACATTATCTATTTTAAAAGTAACCATTTTCTGTTTTGCGTTGTATGTTACTTAATTGATTTATATATTTATATTTACAGAATGATCTTCGCCATGCCAACGCTGTTGAACAAATCGAGGAGACTTAAGCGGGGACTCAAAGCATCTGTCGACGAGAACAACCGCCTGCAAGCCAATTTGCTACGAGAGTCATCTACCAATGCACCAGACAATGCGACAACGCCACTGAAGGAGGCGCAGGCTCTGTCAGAACAACAAGTCTATACGCCATACGCACACTGCGTCAAATCCTTTTTTCGTTATACAACGACAATTAAGTTTGTGCGCATGAGCACCTCCTCCAGCAAAAGGAAGCTATTCAAAGCCAAACCCAAGGGCCTCAATAGAGTGGCAAAGCAGTTAGCACTGAAAGTCAACAGGCGCCGCACTTACAAATGAAACCAGCATCACTCGTAAACTATCAGCGCTCAGAGTTGACGGAGAGGTTGGCACCTTGTGGCGCCGGCAGGATAACAGCTCCCGGCAAAGAAGGATGTTGTCAAAGGAAAGAAACGCTGTGGCCTGACTGACACCATGGACAATCTTTGCGAAAAGTACATGCTGGAAGTTCAACCAACAAGGCGCAGTTCTACAAGAATCGCCCAAAGCAGGTGAAACTGATCTAGTGGACTCAACGGACGCAATGCGAATGTTGCTCTGCGCTTTCTGGTGATCAAATCATTACCCAAATCACGTGAAGCTGTGCTGGCTATGACCGATGAAAAAGAAGACCGCGTGTTCCAGAATTACCAGACGTTAGCATCACCTTTCGACAAAGGAGAATAACTGATATGCAGTATAATGGAAAAAACATCAAGAAAGTAAAGTTCAACGAGTTGACCTCTTCGAAATATGTTTCCTCCAAGGAATTTAGTGCCGACCTGCTAACATTCGTGAACACTCAAGGCGTGTTCAGGTACAATATGCAGAGATACTTAGGCTCCGGATGGTCATGATGTCCGTGCAAGAATGCACATTTGAAATGGATTATGCCGAGAATTATGCATGTTGTTATGCCAATGTAGAGTGCTGTCTACTACGACACACACCATGTTAGCTTTCACATCTTGATTATACATTACAGGGATGGGGACGGAGCCCTTCAACGGCAGAGCACAGTTGGCATCACAGAAGAGAAGGGACACATAATGGTGACGACACTCGCGTTCCTTTTGGCGCTTCAACCGCAGCTGAAAGCCATATTTCTAGAACTCACTCACGCCCATTATGTGACCGATTCGCCTTCCAACCAACATAGAAACAAGACCGCTGTTGCCATGTTTACCAATCATAGAGCATTTTCGGAACAACTGCATCATGGCAATGGTTGGAAGCGGGTCATGGCAAAAGCCCATGTGATGGTGTAAGTGCAGCCATAAACAATATGGCAGCGACGGACGTGAAGAATGATGCCATGTTGTCGGACACCTTCTACAACCATTCCGTTAGAGCCGATACCAAGATGAAGCTTGTCCGGGTCTCCTCCAACACAATCACCGCCAGCCGTGACATCATCAATTCATAGCACATCACCCCCTTCATCGGCCTCATGAACGCTCACGCTGTGTTCCCAAGGGGAGGCTATCTCTACATAACAGAAACATCTTGCTTCTCTGAATGCCGCTACTCCAATATGATGTTCCAGCAAACATGTCAGGGCTCTACAGCAAAAAACACAAAACTCTGCCACTCAAACCACTGATGCTGTAACTACCGCTTATGTCACTATAGGTGATGTGGCCGAATAACCTGCCACTGTTCACTCCACACTTGGCGAAATCAAAGACAACTAAGCCACGATGATGCATCTTAGAGAATGTGACTTCACTGCTGCCGTGAATGATCACAAGTGGTACGTCGGGAACGTAATTGAAGCACCTACACATGAGAGAGAAGTGCTAGTCTCGTTGGGAAAGCGGGACATAATGGACATTGTGTTTAATGACACGTTATGCCAAATAACACTACCAACCCCTGTCGACAGCGTGTACGACGTTCTCCTCAGCGACAGAAACAAGATCCGGGAGGCATATGTTATATATGAACAATACGCTTGTGACTAAGCGATACCACGCGAAACCACGATACTGCGCATTACAATTATCCAATTTCCCTTTTCTACAGCCGGCAGTTTTTTAAATTGAAAAAAAATGTGTCAACATGACATGGATGGCATGCATTTATGGACTCTATGAAATCAGATATAAAATGTTCCCCAATAAAGCGATATATTAAAAATAAATACGTTATAGGAGAATCGAAAGGCACGCCATTACACAATATAAGTAATACAGGCGAAATATATTTTCTAAGCCCTCATTTTACATACAAAAAATTATCCCACACAAACAAATTCGGTACTATTGCAAAGCCATCTTCTTCTATTTAATAAAAAACAACAATCCTGCGTAGACAAATTGTGCATTGAAATTTCACATGAGAGAGGGATAAAGGGATATATGTAGATGGATATATATATATATATATATATAACACGCACACGCACACGCACACGCACACGCACACACACACACACACATATATAATATACTTCCCAGAGAAGTCAAGATGGTGTAGGAATGAACAGTCCTGCCAGGGGGTGAAGTGTAAAGCGCTTTGGACAGGCCCAAGGACTAGATACTGCGCAATATAAGAACGTACCTTGATCTCTTTATATATATATATATATATATATATATATATATATATATATATATATATATATATATATATATATATATATATATATGTATATATATATATATATATATATATATAGGGTATGCATACTTCATGACATACAGGCACACTTATAGGCACAGAAACATGGGTACAGAAACATGCGTACACAGATATATACACATTTTTACAGTTTTGCCAGAAGTTTAAAGGTAAGGTATTTGCTGCTCACGTAATAAAATAATGTTCTTGGTACTAAAATAAGCATTTGTAAATGATACTGCCAAAATGCGTTTAATAAGCCAGATACATGTTTGCATTTTTACTGTTTCGTTACGAAATGTTGCGAGAAGTTTTTATGGCGTGAAACCACAGGGACTTAGCTAGGCGAAGCTTGCTTTGCCGAATGTTAATGAGATGCTTATCACGTGATCGCAGGATCGACGCGCGCACACCCACGACTTGCTCAGTGTGTTGACATTTTGGCAACATGGCTGACAGTGACAGGGGAGTTGTACGTGCACCGCTGCGTTCCGCAACGAAGAGGACGAAAAAGGACTTTGATAAAGCGATATTGGCCACACGAGTGACACTGAAAGACCAGCATTGACGTTGGGATCGCCTGAAGACTGTCTTAAAACTGAAACATGTGAAAAACTGTGAAGTTGCAGAAGTTCTACTCGACAAGTTAATAATGTTTTTTATTATTAGCTTTGGCCCTGTCGTTTCGGCATCGCATCGATACCCGAAGCCCCGGGGGACGCCCCTATATGCTATACCATATATGTGCGTGCGTTTGCGTGCGTGCGTGCGTGCGTGCGTGTGTACCGCATGTGGTGCCTTCACACAGTTCAGGTTTAACACCAGTTAAGTTGTTTCCAGAATGTATCTTTCACCATCATAATCATTGCCGTAACCCGTAATATCGTTGGGGCTCACCGATGACCTTGACACCAGCTGTCTCCACCTCTTCCTGTCGTCTACCACCCATTGTGTCTGTGAGAAGTCCAGGCCTGTCCACTCTTTGATTTTGTCCTCCCACATATTCCTCTGTCTTCCTCGTCTTCTTGCTCCCCTAACGGTTTAATTTAATGTATCTTTACAATATAAATTAAAATAAAGATACTAGTACTACTAGTTTGTAGATTGTTGTCGCGCTCGATTCGGGTTGCAAGCCAACCTGTAAGCCTGGCTTTACTGTTGCAAAGATATTCAATGTCGAGGACACTATTTGATTTGTAGCCATACGCATGCACACACGCACGTACGCACGCACAATTTACTGCCCGCATGTTGCATATGTGGTATGTTGATAATCTCCAAGGCATAGGCTTAGTGCAGCAGAACACACTCATGTGGTTAGACTAGTGTCAGGACAGTAGTACAGTGTAGTAGAATTGTGTTATTCTTTTCAGGTGTACATTTTGTTATACATAATATCTGATGAGTAATATACACTAAGTAGTTGTCAGGTACCTTGCCTTGGCACAGGTTATCTTGCCGGTTATTCCTTGTCCAATATTTCACCAAAACATTGATCCCCACTTCAATGAAATTACGTACATATGTCAATGTCCAAGAAATGCAAAGTGTGCCCCTAATTCAATGTCTCAGTTTTTAAATTTTTATAAAATGCTATTAAAAGCTGTACTAATGAAGCTAATCACAATCTTAGAAATTAATAATAACATTACATTTATTCGCTAATTCTACTTTGGGATGATTTTCATAATATAATTCAATGTGAAATCAACCAACTGGTGATATTCTTGATTAATCAGATTTTGATTAAATTTGGTATACATGGTGGCAGTGTTCATGCTTGGATATATTATGCGAGGAATGAATCGTCTGATTGAATATTAGCAAAATGAAAAAGTGTATTACATGATACATCATAATATAAACAAACACGTAAATAGAATGGTTGTTTTTAAGTTAAACTGCAATAACTGTTGTAATGGCACTGGAAGCTTCAGTGAGTCACTACTGTCCCATCAGTGCACACAGGTAAACATCAGTCCAATGTAATGTGTTATCAGGTACTGTGGTCTGACGGGACATATAAGATCATTGACCCTGTGTTGTGTATTGCCCTGCCTCATTGACACATCCATTGTCTCATTGCTAAACCGAATGCTTCCAATTAGAATGTAATATAAAACCCACATGGACTGGCAGTAATATATCAGCCCTCCTGATGTGAATTGTGCCTGTGGGCAGATGCTCAAACACAGCATTTGACAACAAATATCCAGAAAGCAACTAGTGATCAAAGGAATAATATTTTATATACTCTACAAACTTGAATTTCAGTATAGAATATGAACAGCATAAACATTATCAATTATGGATGCTCTTCACATATTTGCGAAGTAATCTTATCCTGGTTTAAAAAAGACATAAACTGCATTGTTATAAACACAAATTTAGCATCATCACATTCTTTCACCCACAGAGTTTGAATGGTTCTGAAGAAAGAGGTGCAGGAAGATAAAGAGGAGGATTGAAAGAAAAGGGTGCACGGAGAAGAAATAGTGCATCGAGAGGAAGAGGTGGGGGAGACGTGGCATAGCAAGATTTGTGACACTCAACAGAGCAGATAATGCTTGCATGACGAAACTAAGAATTCAGAGAAAGTAGCAACTACAGATAGCATGTATTTAGATTGCAGTACACACTTTTAATAACAATAATACAACTGATAAAGTATACAAGGGTTTCTGTATTCTTAGCCTCATTTTAGGTATTTCTGGGCATACAATCAACTGTAGTGAAATAAGTTATATCAAATAAATTATATAGTATAATATCTAAACATTACGGTAACATACCTAGTAGAGCTCAGCTTGTGTTTGATTACCCTATTTTTAAGGATTAGCATTATCATGTCATGCAGTTCACATGCTACCTATCACTGACAAGCACACATCTGCATCAGCACCATATTTTAATACAGAAAACAATCTGTAGAATAGCATCTTATTGAACAAACAGTGAAAGCATGTTTCATTATCATAGGTACAATATCAAAGGCATACAACTTAACAAATGGATGGTGAAGATGTTATCTAGTGATCAATATTTCAAGTTGTGGGCCAAATATTACAGACAGTGATAAGTGCACGTAATATCCATACAGCCCTTTGACACAGCCACAATACCTCTGTGTCATGTAGGTGACACAATACCTCTGTCATGTAGGTGACACAATACCTCTGTGTCATATAGGTGACACAATACCTCTGTGTCATGTAGGTGACACAATACCTCTGTCATGTGACACAATACCTCTGTGTCATGTAGGTGACACAATACCTCTGTGTCATGTAGGTGACACAATACCTCTGTGTCATGTAGGTGACAGACCATCTACCACTTTGGCAGTGGAACTATTGCTTTTTCTTAAATTTTCTCCAGAAGTTCACTATCCCCCACTTTCGAGTCAAAATGTACCACAAAACGGCAAAAGCTACTCATTTTGAAACTAAATATACAGAAACCACCATCAAATTCAAGTAGAAAATGCATCAGAATTAAGTAAATCTATTGTAAAATAAAAATAAAATGTGTGTTAAACTTCAACTGATTTAGCCTATCAAAAATCCAGTTCAACGGTGTCCAGATATGTAGTGTATGAATAGTTTATATAACATCCAAAGTCGATTTAATTTTAAAATGTATATTTTCGTTCTAACCATTGAAAGAATTGACTTTAGTCGTTTGACGTAGTAAAGATCAAAATAGTAGATATCCAAAATGGTAAGCACTGTGTGTGTCAATGTTGATCATGGACGTGCTTTCCATCCTCTCGCCGATTACATGATACGGTTATAAAATTACACTAAGGAAGAAAATCGTGTTTTTCAGCAATTCTAACTTTTCTTCAGTTAATGCTTGAACAAGCATTAACTAATTTAACAGTTTATCTGATGATTTCACAAAAAAACAACATACAAAAGTTGCACAAACGAGTTAGCATGTTGTAGTGTTTGTTTTTTGCAAAATTAATTTGAAATGACTAGCAAAATTTTTTAATTGATTAAGCACCTTTAAGTAATTAAGGACTTTAGGTAATATAATTTGCAGTGACAAATTTGCATACTATCACCGTAAACATGCCACATTGCACAAATGTTTAGAAATAGGTAGGGACAACATTTGGCCTAAAATATAGAAATACTCATACAGGTAAATATAATTTTAATAACAAATGAAATGCACACCAACATTTTCTTATTAAATAATTCTCAAATAAATATATAACATAATAATTCTAAGGTGCCTTTTTTATTTATTTCAGGCTGCCACTAAAGACCAGACTGAACCACAGGCAAAGGGGCTACTTCTACAAGTGGCAGAAAAGGAGCCAGGCCTTGTGTTTCGCATCATGACAAATAATCCAAGGCCAGTGGGAAGTGTTACTTCACCATGTTGGTGCTGGTGCAATTATCATTGCGAAATGGGCAATGACTTTGAGCAACTCTGCTGCAACATGCAGTCTGACAAAATCCACCAGTCTTCGACCTGTAAGACATATACAATGTTGAATCTGTCGCAGTAACTGTAAATTAATAAACAAAGTTGATGACAGGTCTTGTAAGAACCTGAACTGCTTTTGTTAGGCATGATGGCATTTGCAAGAAACTGATTTTCAATTCTACACATTGGCACTGCATACACAGTTTTAATGTAAAAGCTAAATTACTGAACATAAATATAAAGTTAGTGAAATACTGGATATGAATGCATAGAACATAATGTACACAAATGTTTGTATTATGCATTGTGTCAATGGTTGTGTATTATGACACAATAAACCTCAAATTTCAAGTATATTTCATCTGTAAGCAATGTTTCTTTATGTAGTGTAAACTGTCATCTCAAACATAATTTGTTTAATCACAAAGAAATTTAACATTAAACAGTCTTCTTTATTAACCACTAAATAAGTAAAATCAAGAGTTATTTGTGCTGTAATAGAATGACACTATACCATAAAATACACTATTATTGTGTCTAATAACAAAATAATAATATTATACAAGCTGTACTTGCACAGTGCCTTTTGCGGTTTCTCTTCAGAGGCAAACCTTCGTGCTTCTAGTAGTCGATTGCTGCCACAAAGTGTCATACCTAGTATACTGGGAAGCTGCTATGTTTAATAAGCATGACCCAATGGCCAACGCCATCATAAGTATATTCTACAAGCTTGCATAAATGTTTACAACTGTTAATACCAGTGGAAATAAGGATTTAATCAAAGTGCCATCATTTTTACAAATACTAATGATATCAAATTATTACAATGACTCATTGTTAAGAAGATATACATCTTCTACAAATGCTTCTGATACACAGATATTCTAAGGTTGTGGTACAAACAATGTACTAATATCTGAAGGTAAATCGCATGGCTGCATTCATCATGTGGTTATGAAATGTTTCAAACACACCAGTATGTCTGGAAGAGGAAACCATGACAATACAAACAAAAGTCAAGTAACTCTAATTGTATATATATATATATATATATATATATATATATATATATATATATATATATATATATATATATATATATATATATATATATATATATATATATATATACACCAATGTGTATATTAACACACACGCACGAGTGTGCACCTGTGTTCAAAACATGTTCGATCTACATATGGGTAGTACATGTGCAAATGTTTGGTAAATTCTGATTTATATATTAATTGTGTATAATTATGCTTGAATACTGAGTTGTTGTTGTTGTTTGCTATATGCAATTAAATATTGTGTTACTTCTCTCTTGCGTGACCTATATTCTTTATGTAGTGCGATTATGAATATTTCATTACTGTTCAGTTACATGTATGATTATTGTGGTGTGGTATATTGAAACCATGTTGAAAAAAACTTAATGAAAAGTGGACAGATGAAATTGTGTAAAGATGCTACTTGCAGTATTGCAATAGATCCATATCTGGATCTAAACTAATTTTGTTTTCAATATTTTAAGGGATGGTAGTCTTTTACATAATTTAACAAATGTATTTCATATGCAAAGTATTTCAGTTTTACTCTTTTTCCTCAGCTTCACCCTAAAATAGATTGTCCTCGTAGACCAGTCCAAAAACCCATTACTGTATATTAACCACAATGTAAATATGTTAATATGAACTTTAATAATAGGAATACCTATTATAACTCGGATCAATACCCGATGCCGCTATGCAATTTCTGAGCTACTGGTAAATATGACATTACTATCCACCCATCATTCTTTGTTAAGTGTTTCCCCGGTCCCTCAAACTTATAATCATAATAAAACTTCTATTGTGTATAAGTCCCCACAAAACCCGAGTTCATAAGTAGTACTGTATTATGTATGTTTATGATAACAGTACATTCGGTTCAGATGCCATATTGCGGCCAGGAACATGATAACATATGGTAGAAAAAAATATTATTGTTCCACATGGCACTAGTATATCACATTAATTTATTTCAATAATACGTTTTATCATAAGAGTAAAGCCAGGCCACAGCTACTGTGCCCGGCTTTCATGATACTGCTGTCCGGGTCGCGAGCAGACACTGAAACACGTCCAGCGTCCGTGTTTGCTGTCATACTGCTCCACCCAGTGTTTGCTGTCATACTGCTCCACCCAGTGTTTGCTGTCATACTGCTCCACCCAGTGTTTGCTGTCATACTGCTCCACCCAGTGTTTGCCGTCATACTGCTCCACCCAGTGTTTGCTGTCATACTGCTCCACCCAGTGTTTGCTGTCATACTGCTCCACCCAGTGTTTGCTGTCATACTGCTCCACCCAGTGTTTGCTGTCATACTGCTCCACCCAGTGTTTGCTGTCATACTGCTCCACCCAGTGTTTGCCGTCATACTGCTCCACCCAGTGTTTGCTGTCATACTGCTCCACCCAGTGTTTGCTGTCATCCACCCAGTGTTTGCTGTCATACTGCTCCACCCAGTGTTTGCTGTCATACTGCTCCACCCAGTGTTTGCTGTCATACTGCTCCACCCAGTGTTTGCTGTCACACTGCTCCACCCAGTGTTTGCTGTCAAACTGCTCCACCCAGTGTTTGCTGTCATACTGCTCCACCCAATGTTTGCCGTCATACTGCTCCACCCAGTGTTTGCCGTCATACTGCTCCACCCAGTGTTTGCTGTCATACTGCTCCACCCAGTGTTTGCTGTCATACTGCTCCACCCAGTGTTTGCTGTCATACTGCTCCACCCAGTGTTTGCTGTCATACTGCTCCACCCAGTGTTTGCCGTCATACTGCTCCACCCAGTGTTTGCCGTCATACTGCTCCACCCAGTGTTTGCTGTCATACTGCTCCACCCAGTGTTTGCTGTCATACTGCTCCACCCAATGTTTGCTGTCATACTGCTCCACCCAGTGTTTGCTGTCATACTGCTCCACCCAGTGTTTGCTGTCATACTGCTCCACCCAGTGTTTGCTGTCATACTGCTCCACCCAGTGTTTGCTGTCATACTGCTCCACCCAGTGTTTGCCGTCATACTGCTCCACCCAGTGTTTGCTGTCATACTGCTCCACCCATTGTTTGCCGTCATACTGCTCCACCCAGTGTTTGCCATCATACTGCTCCACCCAGTGTTTGCTGTCATACTGCTCCACCCAGTGTTTGCTGTCATACTGCTCCACCCAGTGTTTGCTGTCACACTGCTCCACCCAGTGTTTGCTGTCATACTGCTCCACCCAGTGTTTGCTGTCACACTGCTCCACCCAGTGTTTGCCGTCATACTGCTCCACCCAGTGTTTGCTGTCATACTGCTCCACCCAGTGTTTGCTGTCACACTGCTCCACCCAGTGTTTGCTGTCATACTGCTCCACCCAGTGTTTGCCGTCATACTGCTCCACCCAGTGTTTGCTGTCATACTGCTCCACCCAGTGTTTGCTGTCACACTGCTCCACCCAGTGTTTGCTGTCACACTGCTCCACCCAGTGTTTGCTGTCAAACTGCTCCACCCAGTGTTTGCTGTCATACTGTTCCACCCAATGTTTGCTGTCATACTGCTCCACCCAGTGTTTGCTGTCATACTGCTCCACCCAGTGTTTGCTGTCATACTGCTCCACCCAGTGTTTGCTGTCATACTGCTCCACCCAGTGTTTGCTGTCATACTGCTCCACCCAGTGTTTGCCGTCATACTGCTCCACCCAGTGTTTGCCGTCATACTGCTCCACCCAGTGTTTGCTGTCATACTGCTCCACCCAGTGTTTGCCGTCATACTGCTCCACCCAGTGTTTGCCGTCATACTGCTCCACCCAGTGTTTGCTGTCATACTGCTCCACCCAGTGTTTGCCGTCATACTGCTCCGCTCAGTACTATTAGTAAAGTCTACTGACAATTATCACATAATCCAAACTTGTAATTGAATTAATTTGAGTTGTTGATTCAGTTGCCCGTACCGTAGCACGGCCCGACTGAGTAGGTCGACTCGATACAACGACGATCGACGGATAAATCAAATGTACGAATAATATAGAATGCTGTTAACGGACACATATCTTGTTGATAATATTCATTGCAACAACACAATCTTCAACAAAGTTAATTTCACAAACACCCTGACAAACATAATATTTAAGACAATTTATGATATAACGTACCTACAACTCTGTCGTTGACAAATTGTCTGTTTCCACGGAAGCCATGTTGTTTATCGGTGACAGGCGCTGACGTAATACAAGCTCCGCCTCTACGGGTCGCGAGCTTCTCGGAACTAGCCGAAAGCTGTTCGGGAAGTGCACTGGCCAGCGACGTCGAGGGTCGTAACCGTCGAAGCATTGATTTAAAAATTGCGTCTTCTTCATTTAGATACGTTTGGCCGGTCGGTATATGTTAGAATATATATAGTTTGCCCTAAATAACATGATTTCATGATAAAAACAAATTAACGATCAAATCCCTTACCTTTAAAGCGCTTTGGACTGTCCCAAGGACTAGATACTGCGCATTATAAGAACGTACCTTGACCTCTTGATATATATATATATATATATATATATATATATATATATATATATATATATATATATATATATATATACACACACATATATACATATATATATATATATATATATATATATATATATATATATATATATATATATATATATATATATATATATATGTATATATATATATGTATATATATATATATATATATATATATATATATATATATATATATATATATATATATATACATATATATATATATATATATATATATACCGGGAATAGGGTATGTATACAGCATGACATACAGGCACACCTATAGGAACAGAGATAAAGATTATAAGACCTACCTGCCTCTTGTCTGAAGTAATCTCATATCCATCAACAAAGGCCTTTCCCGAGTTGACGCGGAGTTCTCCCGTTAGAATGTCGAAGACTGTTGTCTTCCCGCAGCCGTTGACGCCGACCAGACCGAAGCACTCGCATTCGCTGACGCCGAACTTTAGTCCGTCGACGGCGGCCACAGTCTTCCGAGAGCATGGCTTACTGTACGTCTTCGATACTTCGTATAGAAGGATGGCATCCTGAATGTGCATGCGTTATCCTTTGTTATGCAACGGTTAGCGGTGCTGATATCCACTCGAAGTTCACAAAGTATGTTTAACATAGGATTCTTAGAACGAGGCAGAACATTATATTTATGGAAATATCATATTAATAAGACTACCTGATTGATGATTGTTTTTATTTACGTAATATGCGTCAAACGTCCGCATCATTTCCTTCTCCTTCGTACGGTACGAATACTTCGTGAAACAGGCCCATCAGCATATTTACAAATGTAGGAAGTCAAATAGTATTCTCAAGTGTTGCTTTGCCGTTATATAACGGGAATATACATAGTGTTTATTGATGTTACTCGAGTGTCTCCAGCCAGGTTACACTACGTATCTGGTTGGGAACACTCTCGCGATATCAACAAACAGTGTCTTATTCAACAATTATGCAATGGCTGGCTTTGCTGATATCCACTCGACGTTCACAAACATATGTTTAACATAGGATTCTCAGAGTGAGACAGTCGTGTGTTATCTCGATGGAAGTACCAAAGTAATAAGGAAACGTGGGCCCGAATTTATAAACCTTACCCAAACCCATGATCAAGACTGCGCTCAACTCTGATATATCATGCTCAGCTGGGTTTTCGTGCTCAACATATTTTAGAAACGTACTCAGCTGAGTACGGAACGACGCAATTTTCTCAGATACACAGGCGGCCACGAGGAACTCTCTTTTTGAAGAAGATAACAAATATACTTCCGTATACAAACAGTGGTAGACAAAGAAGAAGAAGCCTGCATGAATAATATAAATAGTGCAAGGTATGCAAGCTTAATCCAGTTGATATAATATTTATATTAACTGTATTATGGTATAAACACATAACTATATATTATTTGTTACATTCCAATACACCCAACTGAAAACTGGCGAAATGCGAAGTGTATATTGCACCTAAAGTCAGTACAATAACTGTGGCACTATTGCACCGACAGTTTCGCGACGCATGCGCATTACGTCACGCATATTGCGCTGCCCGCCACACGAAAGCCGTTGCAGCAAAAAAGATGGTGTCGGACAACGTGTTTAGATTCGGGACAGCTTTTCGAATTTTTCAGAAATGCAGATTGCTTTACACACTTTCGAACACCAGACGCACAGTCTGTTTTATATGAGAGACGCCCAAACACTGAACGCGGCAAGGAGAACGACACCAAAGTCAAAAAATTTGAAAAAAAGCGTCGAAAGATGTTAAGTACTATTTCGTGAAGTACTCGTGCCTCCATCCATGGCGGCAGGCCATATAAATCTAGGACGACAACCGGCAGCAATCGTAAGTACCGCTAGTTGTATTTTACAAATTGTAAATCCACAACGCTTAATACACACACACACACACACACACACACACACACACACACACACACACACACACACACACACACACACACACACACACACACACACACACACACACACACACACACACACACACACACACACACACACACACACACACACACACACACACACACACACACACACACACACACACACACACACACACACACACACACACACACACACACACACACACACACACACACACACACACACACACACACACACACACACACACACACACACACACACACACACACACACACACACACACACACACACACACACACACACACACACACACACACACACACACACACACACACACACACACACACACACACACACACACACACACACACACACACACACACACACACACACACACACACACACACACACACACACACACACACACACACACACACACACACACACACACACACACACACACACACACACACACACACACACACACACACACACACACACACACACACACACACACACACACACACACACACACACACACACACACACACACACACACACACACACACACACACACACACACACACACACACACACACACACACACACACACACACACACACACACACACACACACACACACACACACACACACACACACACACACACACACACACACACACACACACACACACACACACACACACACACACACACACACACACACACACACACACACACACACACACACACACACACACACACACACACACACACACACACACACACACACACACACACACACACATATATTAAGCGTTGTGGATTTACAATTTGTAAAATACAACAACTAACATTCAAGCAAGATTGTGGGGCAACAATCAAGGTCAGCCTGTCAGAAGATTACCAGTCTTTGGTAGGTAGGTAGGTAAAGAGATGAATGTTGACCATAATCACTCCTTGAGTTCTGCTGCTTACATGAACCTTCCACGACAGCGAAAACTTGATGTTGATGTTTTTTATTCATTAATAATGTGTTTGTACTGGTTAAAATAGTGTGAAAACATGACATCAATCACTGCAAAATGTGCCTGCCTGTGATTCAGTTGCATGAAACGGTGTAATTGTAGCATTATTATATACACTAGCAGAAATGCCTGTCCCTGGACATGATGACGTGGTAGTTCAAACATGACAGTCATGATGACAGTATTTATAAAATGTTATGAAACATACATGTTTTTATTGTGTACTGTTCCTTTGTATGTGACTTCAACAAAGTTTGACAGAGGTCTTGCACATAATTTTGATTATGACGTAAGCAAACTGCACTGGGTACAGCGCCACTGTCCGAAGTATGGGCTATTTGTGCAAGCTTTTTAAGCATTGTTAAATTGCGTAACCAGTCCTTCATGTATACCATATGTTTCCTATAGACGCAGAAGGAAGTCGAACATGCTGTGCTGTTGAACCCCAACAAGAAACTACTTCAAATGGAGTTGCTGTCTACCACAGGTAAATCAAACTGACTGTTTACGTTTTATGTATTTGCTATGATTGCTACTTGTTTTTATGCCGTGTTTCTCACTCTGATAATTCGGTGTAAACAATGTAGATGATCAGTCATGTCACAACTGTGTTTATATTTTATTAGTGGGCAGAGTTTTTGTTAAGAGCCGGGACCCAGGTAACTTACTTTGCTTTGGTGATCCACATACCCGGCTATCGAGAAGGGAAGATTTGTTGTTACCCTTTTTTCGTGTTTTTATCCAGCGGCCCAACGATGCAACATGGCCACTGGGATAATGTGGGTTTTGGCTGAATTGTAGTACGAAACTGCAGATGTTTGTTTTCAGGCAAAGTGACTACACGCGTGACCTATCAAACATGAAGGCGCACACAAAGTCCGGCCCTGGCAATGATCTTCATGCAGTCATTGCCGACCTGCGCTCCAACATTGACTGTCGAGGTGTTTTGTGATGAAGTGAACAAGCTGATTGGCATCTTCTACCAGGACACGACAATGCGCAAGGCATATGCGTCCTTCTCGTAGATGCTGTTCATTGATGCAACGCACAAGCTGATAAATCTCCGCATACCACTGTACGTGTTCCTGGTGTCAGACGACAATGGGCAAAGTGAGACTGTAGCGACATGCCTCGTTTCTTCTGAGCAACGCGCCGTGATAGAAAAGATGCAAGCCATCTTCAATTCACACAACCTGTCTTGGAAGAGCACAAAGATCGTCCTGTTGACAAAGATATGACGGAGCGCATGGCCCTTCAACATGCCTTTCCGCAGGTGACATTGCAACTGTGCCATTTTTACGTATTCGCAATTTCGGTAGAGAGGTGACTACAACTGCCATGGCAATCTGTGCCGCTGAACGTCACTTGGTGTTGGGCATTTTCCAGACAATTGCCTACTCAAATCCCAAGACAACTATGCACAACTGAGGCAACAACTGCACGAAAGAGGGCTGCCGTGTGGTTTCCTATTTCGAGACGAACTGGCACCTCGTTCGCAATGAATGGGCCAACAGCTTCCTAACAACAAACACCTTCGGCAACAGGACAAACAACCGCCTTGAATCCGTCAACCAGAAGATCAAGAGTGTCTGTTCGTCTTTTGCAAATCTGGGGGATTTCTTCCGGGAACTGCGAACAATCATTGCGTGCCTGCGTGTCGAGCGTGACAGTGTTGCACTGAACTGCATTTCTAAGGTGTCTGTTTATGTAATAGGGGATTCAGTAAGTGCACGGTACAGTCATCATCTACTGCCTACCCTGCCGGACTTGTACGCACTGAACTGAGCAAGAGTGATGATGTGTGCATTGAAGACGGCCAGGTCTCGGGAGAGAAGACCACGTACAGTGTGTGTTCCTGCGTCTTCCATCAACGGATGCTGCTGCCATGCCGCCTCATCTTTGCCATGCGAAGACAGCAAGGAATGAATCTGCATGACGAAACGTTGTCGCACACCCGTTGGCACACCGCATCTGCTTTTCATGATGTGAAAAAGGATCCTGCTGCTGTGGCAAACGTCACTGTGTCTGCCGTGCATGTAGGCCCTACTCGAGTACCACAGACCACTCATGAGAAGTTTCGTGCTGCCAGACACATTTGCATGCGTCTAGTTGGAGTGGTGTCAGAGGCATGTGACAGACTACGATTACAAGATGAAGGAACTTCGTAGCTTGCTACAGTCATGGGAGTCCCAGAGTGTCGCGCCATAGACCCGGAGAGTCGTGCAGAGACCCCGAGTGTCGCACCAGACACCCGGAGAGTCGTGCCAGAGACCCTTAGAGTCGCACTCGCACCACCGCTAGAGACACGGAGAGTCGCACCAGAGACCAAGAGTGTTGAGCCAAAGACCCGGAGAGTCGTGCCAGAGACCCGGAGAGTCGCACTCGCACCACCGCCAGAGACCCAGAGTGTCGCGCCAGAGACACAGAGTGTCGCGCCTCAGACCCAGAGTGTCGTGCCAGAGACCCGGAGAGTCTAGTGTCAACTGCGACAATTGTTTGTCATGGGTCCACCTGAAATGTACCGCTAGTGGGAAAGCGATATATGGATTCACCCTAGTTGTGTTAGGTAGTAAATGAGGCTTTGACTATTAACATTAATTAATTAACTGTATAGCTCTCACTTAATGACATATTTTTGGTCTTGCAGAGTAGACATCATGTGACTTGTGCATTAACACTAGTAAACCAAAAATGACGTGCTGATCGTTACTCGGTCGTATATGAGTCATTAATACCAAAATTTCTTGTGTAAATCTGATCAATTTTTAATGAATGCTCAGTTATTTACTTCTGGTTCTAATAACGTATGATGGTAAAACGGTGCATATATTGAGCAACGATTTGTGTTATTAACTTTCTTTTATCATCAAGTTATGCGTCAATGTTGTATTTGTGTAAATAAAGGTTTATTAACTTACTATATTGTTATTTCTTACAATTTATTTCTTATTTAACAATGCCCTATCCTTTGGAAAATCGGTATATCTTTAGAAAGTAAATGCACACAATATCCGCAAGATGGCACCACTACCACCATCGACGTCGGAATGTGTTTCCATTTCGTAAAGACAGATACATCTCTGTTCTATTAAAATAATAATATTTTAATGAAATATATCATTCCCAGTACCTCGACAGACAAGATATTTCAAGATAACCGATAACGTATTCTTGAAAACAGACGGCTCAGCGTGTATTTGGCTGAACCGTCTATACAATAAGTGTACATCAATAATACTATTTTAATGAAATACATTAGCCCCACTAACGACACGGCAGATTTAGCGCGTACGTCAGACTCAGACCGACTGTCGGTGTATTAGCAGTACCTTAGAGAACGCGTTATTTAACCGACTGTCGGTGCACTAAAGACGGCCATAAATTTACGCGTGAGTTGCCATTTTTATTTATGCTTGAGGCTTGTGCACTGCGTTGGGCACGGGCTTAAGCATACTCAGGATTTCAGCATTTTGTAATCTTCGTCAAACTTCCGCGTCAGTTCTTTCGTAAAATGAAAACTATGTTCAAATGTTTAGTTGCCCGCTATGTAACCGAAACAACATACTGTCTGTCGGCGTCGCAAGAGTGTTATCAGCCAGATAACACCACGATTGCCGTTATCTGTATTATTCCGTCATTATACCATGGCTAGCCGTACTGATATCCACTTTACGTTCACAAACATATGTTTAACATAAGGATTCTCAGAATGAGTCATCCGTATGTTATCCAGGCGAAAATGAGCGTTAATAGAAAATTGTTATGAATACCATCATGTGACATCGTCGGCAATCTTCGCGCATTTACCATGGCTTGCTGCAGATCCACGTATTCGCGTATTTATCGCGGCTTTTCGCGGATATACATACTCGCGGATCTACATACTCGCGGATCTACATACTCGCTGCTGCAATCACTTTCGGAAAATAATTTTCCCCACATTTTCGTGCACCTGGTATAAGCAATGCTCTTCGCCGCGTCATTCTTTCATTTTGCATAGATAACATGTACCAATATGTCTACATCTTCAACAAATGTCAGATATAATAATATTGTGATACAACAGGATACATACCTTCTCTTCCACGACGACTTTGTTAAGACTTATAATGTCGCGATTTGTATAAAGTCTACCGATGTACGCGAGTTTGTGCGCAATGTCGTGGAAGACTCCACAGTCAACAAGGACGAGAAGACTGAAGCCGGTGAGGCCGTGTATAGCCAGTCCAATGAGGTTCTGACCGATGCCAGACGGTTCGAATGATAGAGGATTCTTCGTGTATACGAGGCACCGTTCGGTGAGTTGACACGTCCCTGCAATTTGAACAGGTTTAACAAGAATGCCATCCAAGACAAAACACCAGGACCAGGATCCTTTACTAATGTCACTTTGTGTCATCTAATTCTACTATCTGTATACTGTCAATACATTCACTAGCGTTCTAAATCACAACAACTTGCATATTTCCTATTATAATATTTTTTTATATAGTGCCAGATAAAAAATTTCATGTGGCGCTTGAAG
>OY759268.1:26226718-26271718 GCA_963662155.1 Lamellibrachia columna
TCACCTGTCGTCTGTACACTGTCCAGGCCTCGGCTCCGTATAGTAAGGTGGATAGCACAATTGCACGGTAGATCTTGCCTTTGACCCGCGTGGACACATGGTGGTTGTTCCAGAGTCTCTGGCGTAATCGGCCGAAAGATGCGCTAGCCTTGGCCATCCTCCTCTGTATTTCAGCATCAATGCGTCCATCACTTGATATAGTGCTTCCGAGGTAGGTGAATTCCGGAACAGAGTTCAGTTTGTTTCCATCAACCATGATATCCTCCTCTCGGGTTCTTGTAGAGTTGGGTTGGTACAGCACTTCCGTCTTCTTGATGTTAATCTTCAGGCCGAACTTCTTTGATGCATCGGAGAAAGCATCCACTATTCTCTGGATCTCTTCAGCGGAGTGGGCGACCAGTGCACTGTCATCTGCGTATAGCAGCTCTCTCACAAGTATCTGGGTAGTCTTGGTCTTCGCTCTGAAGTGTGCGATGTTGAATAGGTCAGCGCTCTGTCTAGACTGTATATAGACGCCATCTCCCATGCCTCGGAAAGCCTCGACAAGCATTGCTGATAGGAAGATGGAGAAGAGCGTGGGGGCCAGTACACAGCCTTGCTTGACACCATTGGTAACACCGAACGTTTCCGAGACTTCCCCTCCAACACTCACATTCGCCATCATTCCCGTATGTAGAGCCTCGATCATGGTTGTGAATTTCTCTGGGCATCCATATTTCCTCAGTAGCTGCCATAGCCCAGTCCTTCCGACTGTATCAAACGCCTTCGTGAAGTCGACAAATACTATATATAGTGGTCGGTCCTGCTCAATGCACTTTTCTTGTAGTTGTCGAAGACAAAATATCATGTCCGCTGTGGTCCGGTTGGATCTGAAGCCACACTGTGTCTCCGGAACTACTTCTGGTGTTATGTGAATAGATAGTCTGTTGAGCAGGATCCTGGCGAAGATCTTGCCTGCTATGGAAAGAAGAGAGATTCCTCTGTAGTTCCCACAGTCTGTTCGATCTCCTTTCTTGTAGATGGTTACAATGCTGGCATCCTTCCACGCTTGTGGTACAGAACCCTCTTCCCAGGCTTTGGTGATTAATTGGTGCAGTCTGTTGGACAGATTGTCTCCTCCGTGCTTCCATACTTCAGCAGGAATTCCATCACTCCCAGGTGCTTTGCCATCTTTCAGGCCGGCGATTGCTCTAGCCATCTCATCCATGTTTGGAATCTCATCAAGGCATGTGTTGGTAATGCGCTGCTGGATGTTGACAAGAGCTTCATGTTCTATATCGCCAGGGACGTTGAGTAGTTTTTGGAAGTGTTCACTCCATCTTGCCACAACTCTCTTGCTGTCAGAGAAGGTCTCCATTCCATCTGTTGACTTCAGGTGAACAGGTCCCTTTTTCGCGGGTCCCCACACTTCCTTCAGTCCATTGTAGAAGCCCTTCATGTCATTTCTGTCTGCAGATCTCTGCAGCTCTTCTGCCTTCATTTCCCACCATTCTGACTTCAGGGCACGGGTGCGTTTTTGTAGCAGTCTGCAGGCATCTTTGTACGCTGCAGTGGTGGATCTAGTACTCCTGGTCTGCAACACTCTCTGGTGGGATTGGTCTCTTCTGCTTATTAGATTTTGTAGCTCCTGGTCGTTGGGGTCGAACCAGTCCTGGTGTTTTCTGTCTGGCTTGCCGAGAAATGTTTTAGCTGTGTTGTATACTACCTGTTGCAGAGCTGCCCATTCCTCATCTGGTGTTGAGCTTTCCTTCTCCTCCCATTGGGCGAGAGCGCTGTCCATCTCCTGCTCGAAGCTCTCCCTATGACTGATGGTACGTAGTTTTGCTGTGTTTAGCTTGGTCGGTTTTCTTACCCCTTGTCTGTTGTGCTTTAGTCGTACTCTAAATGCCACTTTTGACCTCAGCATATGGTGATCGGTCCAGCAGTTAGCTCCACGCATGGCTCGAGTACTGTGGATGTCCATCTTATCCCGACACCTCGTGATGATGAAGTCGATCATATGCCAGTGTCTGGAACGAGGATGCATCCAGGTGGTCTTGCGTTCATCCTTCTGCTTGAACATGGTGTTCGTCACTATCAGTTCGAACTCAGAGCACAAAGCCAGTAGAAGCTCGCCATTGGAGTTGCGTTTCCCGATCCCATATTTGCCCATGACCATGGTCCATTTGTCATTGTCTCTTCCTATCCTTGCATTGAAGTCTCCTATCAGCAGTAGCTTATCGGTACGAGGGATGTCTCTGAGCGTACTTGACAGCTGGTTGTAGAAAGCCTCCTTGTTATCGTCCGGGTTTGTCATTGTTGGAGCGTAAACACTGATAATTGTAGCATAGTTGTCCTTGCTCAGAGGTAGTCTCATCATCATGATTCTGTCACTTACTGGCCGTGGCATTTCTGTCAGCATTGTCACGATGTCCTTCTTTATAGCAAAGCCCACTCCAGCCTCCCTTCTCTCTCCTTTGGGTCTGCCACTCCAGAAGAAAGAGTATTCCAAGTCATTAAGACTACCAGACTCTGAGAACCTTGTTTCGCACAGGGCGGCAATGTCTATATTGTACTTGGCGAGTTCCATTGCTACTAGTGCAGTACGTCTTTCCGGTCGGTCGGCTACTTCTCGGTCGAGGAGAGTCCTGACGTTCCATTGAGCGATTGATAGTTGTTCTCTTCTTCCTAGCTGATTTTTCACTGTCGACGGAAGATGAGGTCGAGCAGCGCGGTCCTTGGTAACCCGGGCGACGACCGGTCCGGTATGGTAATTCGTGCGGTTGTGCATTTCATGAGAGCTGCTTGCAAAAAGTGTTGAAGTGCTGCTGGCTTTTGCAAGTTACTAGCGGCACTCTCTCGGGGAGCAAATAGAGGTCTCACACCGGCAAGAACACGTCAAGACAGGCGCGAGCTATTTATCCCTGCAGTGGCTGGTCGGGAGATGTTGGGAGTTCCATTCATCAACCACCCTTGATGCTGCCACAATGACATGGTTTTCTGTTAGGGTTTGCTCCCTTAGCCTTCGGTTCTGTCGAGAACCTGTATCACAAGGCAGTGATTTTCAACTCTGCAATGCAGGGGCGTCAAACTCCCTGAGGTATTGTAGTACCAGAGGTACTGTAATACTTGCATACAAAGTATACAATATATATATATATATATATATATATATATATATATATATACATATATATATATATATATATCAATTGTATTGATTAACTATACTATATATATACATATAAGAACGAACTACGTTATATATATATATAATTGCATTGATTAAGCTATACGATATATATATATATATATATATATATATACATACATACATATAATTATATATATATATACATATATATTTTTATAATATATATATATATATATATAATGTAGTGTTTTTAGTTTAACCAATGAAATTTTTATATTTATACATTATATATATAAGATATATATATATATATATATATATATATATATATATATATATATATATATATATATATACATGTATATTTTTTTAGTTGAACCATTGAAAGTTATATATATATATATATTATATATAATATATATATATATGTATATATATAATATATATACATATATATTTTTATACATCATATATATATATATATAAATTTAATTGGTTAAACTGTATGAACAATATTTGACTTGACTAATTGTATGCAACGAAATATGAGGTGCTGTAAGATAAATCGCGTGGTGACAACTGATCCAGACAAAGCACGAGCACTTTACTACTTCGATTGTTGGGTAGCGCTATGTGGTTATTGCAAAACCTCCCATTGTCCAAGTATGGATGACAACAGCAAGAAAAAGCTAGCTACAGCAAACTGTAGTATCAGAACACACAGATACATTGGACTAGG
Source organism: Lamellibrachia columna (assembly GCA_963662155.1). Taxonomy (NCBI): domain Eukaryota; kingdom Metazoa; phylum Annelida; class Polychaeta; order Sabellida; family Siboglinidae; genus Lamellibrachia; species Lamellibrachia columna. The sequence goes on from OY759268.1 coordinate 26,230,591, forward strand.
AGAGGTTGTCCAACAGAAAGTAGTCCCAGGAGAAGAGAAATAGCAATATTAAGGTGAAGAGAGTAGTCGGTGAATTGGCACAATTTGATGTGTATGGAGACAACACATTGAGATGGTAGCTTCTGACACGACGTCGGCTTGTCGCACCTATCGTGCAAAGGTGAAAGGAAGACGTTTGAAAAATTTCAAGGATGTATAAAATAAAATAAAATTCGTTTCGTTCCAAGAACTGGACCGTGTTGCATACCTGTGGTGAGGGTGTACAGACAAAGCACGCTGAGGCCAACACCTCCGTTAGATATCCACAGCGAAGCGAGGTATATTTCCGGAAGAATTGCGAAACCGAACATGAGAAAGAGCACCAGACTGTACGGGAGGTTGATGCCGTCCGTTAGACTGGGTGTTCCCGTCACGAAGAACGAACAATAGATGCCGGTGACTGGCAACAACCACACGAGGAAGTCGCTGACGAAAGTCGTGAACCAGAACGTTACAGGATGAACCCCTGTGATCAACTGCAAGCGCTTCGAGCCCATCTCTCGCTCGGTGATCAGATATATGGCAAAGAAATTGGTGACAAGTGTTATCGCAGGGGTGAGAACTATGAGATACGTCTTAGCGTTTGTGTAACGGCCTTCGTTTTTCGAGCGTAGTTCGTTCTTGATTCTTTCTCTTTTAGCGACGACAGTCGAATATATGGGTGCGATCGGGTCGTTTTGCGTATTGATCGAGTACTCTGCGCCGACGAAATACCGCAGTAGAGTGTTGTCGACAAAGCTGACACTGATCGCCGACGTGTGGTAAGCGTCGTAGTTGTACAACGCAACCGCCTTAATCTCGTCGGTGTTGCTATCGTGGTCGAACTGCGCCGCCACCATGTAGCGGTACGTGTATGTGTAGGCGTCGTCCTCCATTACTTCCTCCAGAAAGGTGTTGATGTTTCTGCCAGTAGCGTTGACGTTTGTCACCAGGGGGCAGGTAATCTGCCCAGTGTATTCGCTCGCCAATGCCACGGACACGTTATCTGGTGAAACTCCTGCACTGTAAACGACAATGCTCTTGCCGTATCTGCAATCACAACATTCGTATCAGAAAATATTTCTGAAAGTTATTTATCCCGTCAATCGGACATGGTGTTTAATATAACTCTAAAATTGTTCTACTTCTGTAAAAGGCCAACTGTTTTCCTATCCTGTTTCGCATTACACGAAGGCAACTGATATAACTTCGGCAATATTTTAGAATGCACTGTAGCTACAGTTTGTGATTAATGATCAAAATAAATTATTTCGATGTTTGAAAACTATTTTATTAAACCAGTTTTTCACACATTACAAATATGTATGTTAACGAACCTGATTTGCGATGGGCTAAACAATCGAGTAGTGTTTTTAACGTGAAGCTGCTTTGCGCTCATAATAACGCCATGGTTACAGAACAGTGTTTCACAACAAACCTACGGCGGATAAGAACATTTTACTGATATAGTCAACATATACCTATGCCATATGAACAAGACAGTTAAACTTCAGTCTAAAAAAAACATGTTGCGTTTAGACACCCGCATGTGTCGCACTCATTATGCGATGATTATAAAACGACTTCAAATATTTTAAGAATAACGTTATTAACATTATTACCCTACACAATTATCTGTGTATGTTTTATACCGACCTGGACAATTCACTTAGATTGATTGGAGGGAAGACTTGTTGACGTTGTAGCCATAGGACACCGAATGCAGACATCGTAATTATGAACGGCATAATTATCTGTAGAATAGTCGTTGTAGGACAACGGACTATGTAGAGGCCGCGTTTGACAAACAACGCCCAACATTTGCACAGTAAAGCGCGGCGATGGTCGAGTGTTGCCGGTTTGGGGACATCCACTGAAATACGTCAACATTTTACTTACCTGTATCGTTTATCGATGATATATAACTTGTACTGTAGTTGTTGTTACGTACGTGTCAATATTGCCCCTTTCGGGCGGTAGACAGGCCAGCGCTCTAATGGCCGAGCCTCTGCACAACTTTATGTTACAATAGTTAATGCAACGTTAATTTTGCAACGTTGTCTTGGAGACACCTTATACTGAACTCACGATGCAGCTGCCCTTCTTTCCAAGACTTGCCACAAGTTGCACCAACATTACTTAAAGCCATCGAAACATGAACAAAACATATGTATGGTATGAACAGTATTTTCGACGTAACAATTTGTGATTTTTACCGATGTATACAACTTCGTGTGTTGCTTTCGCGTAATTACTGTGGTGTAAACTCTGGTTTCACATGTTTACACCTGTGCCATCGGCATTGCACTCGGGCTGATGCACCCTGTGGCGCTGATGAGACATTTTGAAGGCAATATTAGTCTAGAAATGTACGTAACTTGTTTTGCTGTATATATTAACCAACTACTTCAATTTCAAATGCAATCACATGTAGGCAGACAGTGTGTACGATCGTATGTCATGAACGGAGGCGGACAGGAGGTGCTTCCGTGCAGAATGGTATTTAAGAATACGCACCAACCTGGCTGCACCCTCTTCTACTATCCTCCAAGGCACGTATTATCGAAGAAATTTCATCGGACGTAAGAATTTGCGCAAATATGGCGGATAAATTTCGTAGACTGGTGCAACTACGTAATCATGATTAGCAAAGACATGCACAAGCCGTTGATTTTAGACATACTAGTAGCTCACTGATGATACAATAACATTGAAGTTATATTTCAATCCCATAGTTGCCATGATTTTGCAGTTAATGATATACAAACTAATCCGTGCAAATAAAGATGGTATACCTTAAATGATTATAATGAATGCATTGTTACAATTGCATTAAATGTTCTGCTAATGAACTGTATAATATACTTAGGCGTACAGCATGTCATGAATATGCCTACCTTTTCACAGCTATTGTTTATCAGCCATTCTACGAACTGGCCACTTTCACTTTTTGAAAAAAAGTACACATTGTAGAGTAACTTTAAGAAATGTAATTTACATTATGCACATCACATTGCAATGATCCGGTGAGATAACAGGCTGAAGTAATAGTATGTTTTGTGTACAACAGGATTGTATGTTATGTCATTGACGTCATGATTGTTAACTCTTAAAATATAATGTGTCTATTCATGTTTGTAGCATCAGCTGTTTCTATGTGTCTGTATGGAACTGTCAATAAATAGCCAGGATTTGTTATTTATCCTATTTCTTTGGTAATTGACTTTATAAGGATGTCTTCCATTATATATCGGCCAATGTAATGCTGAGCAACACGCTATATTAGGGGCATAACAGTATGATGCCTTTGAAATTCTAAATATTTTTTTGTCTTCCTACAGTTAATGATTTTCTTTCGAGGTAATAGCTTTAAAAAACAACCAGTAAATAAAATACAGCAAGGCATTTGTATGTCAAGTTTGGTGGTGTTTTACATACATTAGCATTTGTATGTCAAGTTTGGTGGTGTTTTACATACATTAGCATTTGTATGTCAAGTTTGGTGGTGTTTTACATACATTAGCCATTCGAACTGTATATGTGGGAGGTAAGATTGATGGGAGGTGGATTCTCGCAATTGGTGGGAGGTTGGTCCCCCAAAACAGATGGGAGATGGTAAGTTGAAATCCTTGCCACACCCCGTCAACTTAGTGGCATTGTGTAATAGAAACCGCGGTTCAAGTGTATTTAAACTTGCCTGCATGATTGTATTATAAGACGCATTCAGTTTATAAATCAACGCAGTCAATTAATAATCGATCCCGTTTTCATTATTTGTTGCGACGCTATGGCTATGCTTTGGAAAGGCTTGGTCCTGGATGCCGTTTTCAAAACACGGCAGATGCAAGTATACCATACAGTAAAACTTGACAAAATGTTTGACTGATACATACCTGGATGACGTCGAGACCTACACATACATTTTTACGACGTCGTAACACTTGGTTGCGGCGAAATCGCCATCTGAATACAGGCCCAGATCGAAAAAGATACGCGACCTATTGCGTTGTCGTAGCTTTACGAAAAAATTCACGCCATATTTACGAAATTTGTATCTTAAATGTTTCGAGAATAGCACTTACACAAAATTTGAACAGTTACGATGTTTCGCCGCCATATTTCCGAAAAACTGGAGTTACGATTTCGTATGTCGTTCGAGAATACGGGACCAGTTACTTCCACATACAATCCACAATAACCAATAACTCTAAGCACAATTTGTCTCTATGCAGTACTGCAAGATATATACATATATATATATATATATATATATATATATATATATATATATATATATATATATATATATATAATTTATATATATATATATATATAATTTTATATATATATATATATATATATATATATATATATATATATATATATATATATATATATATAATTTTATATATATATATATATATATATATATATATAAATATATATATATATATATATATATATATATAGAGAGAGAGAGACAGACAGACAGACAGACAGACAGAATCACCGAAATACCTGTTTAGCAAGATTGCCGTCCAATTCAAAACAACCAAATGGCAAGTGGACAAGGAAGCCATTGGCTTATCGAGAGTTCAATATGTTTTATGTTGTAAACATATTCACGCAGCTAGCATTTACACAATATGTAGACAATTTGTTCCAATCATTTATTGTCCTTTGTGAGAATAAGCATGTTCTGATATCCAACATACTCTAATCCTTTTCTGGCGTTACATTATGTCATCTAGTTCCACACTCTTTCTTAAGTAAGAAAAACATAATATTATTGATATCAAGATTTTCATACCCATTCAATATCTTAGAAACTTCAATTTGATCTCCTCCTAACCTCATTGTCCGTAGGGTTGTTAAGCCACATGCTATTAGCAGAGCTAGTGTATACCGAGCTGCGTCACTCCGACCTGCGCCATTTTGTAAATTGACGTTCAGCGCCACCAAGTAGAGGGCAGCTACAACTTTCGTCAACGCATCCGGTAACTCGACTCCGCATGCGCCAACTCTCTAGTTACATTTCCGGGTGAGAGGGCAATCGACGTCATAAACCCATAAACCGCTGTTGACAATGCGATTGCGTTTCATCATAATTATCTGCTACACAAACGCAAACTGTTCTCGAATATTATTGCTTTTACTACAAACTTCCTTAAACCTAGTAATGTAGTCTTCACAACTGACGCGGTTATACAACTGGACATCCGTTGAATCAAATTGCACGCATCGGCCATCGCCATATGGGACAGTGCCACTACCAGTGTCGGTGAGTGACACTTGCTGATGTTGGGGATATCAATGAAAATATATATTTTGTTTTATATATTGTTATTATATTGCTGAAATTCAGTACATCGTACATATCACGTTTTGCAATTACCATCTGATGTGCCATTTCCAAAGAAATAAAACCTACCCTGTACTCAAATCTCAAATTTCCTAGACAAATTTTCGGCATACCAAGTAAATTATCAATATCTGTAAACTAGTTTTATTAACTTACTAGTCAACCAGAACATTATCGCCGATCTCTAGTTTCTGGTCGTATATTTTTTGCAGTCAGACTCAATTAGACTTGATCTTGAGGTCAGTGTCACTGTAATTGGAACGTCAATTCCGGAATTGGTGAAATATAAATGGTATTTTCAGTTACTTTTCAATTATTTCTTGTAACTTTTCTACTCAAATTATTTGCTACAAATATTAAATTAAATATAATATGTTTATCATTATATGTATCATGTACTCAAAGGAGTACAAATTACAAATACACATCCAAAGAAATGTTCACCAATAATTTCGGAAAATGAACTTAAATGTATATGCTTAAATGCCAGGAGCATAGTAAATAAAAAAAATCGAGTTAGACATTATGGTAGCATATACTGATCCTCACGTAATCATGGGCTATTAAAGATATAGTAGATACTGAGTTATCACCGACACCTTATGTAATGTTTAAGAAAGAACGGGGGAGGGGAGTAATTGTATATATATATATATATATATATATATATATATATATATATATATATATATATATATATATATATATATATATATATATATATATATATATATATATATATATATATACATATATATTAAATAATATACCCAAGCATATGAAATAACACTGAAGAGTGAAGGAAGCAATTTGGTGTAACATAGACATAGTTACCAATAAGTCAACATTAACAATATAATACTAATAGATCAGAGTAGTTTATATTATCGTAGTAGTCAAACATAGTCACAGGACAAGAAGAATATATAAAACTACAAGACTATGAGGGAGGTGAGCAAGGGGGAATGTGTTATAATGGGTGATTTTAACCATGGCCATATACAATGGAAATCATTAGTGTTACAGAGTGCTGGGGGTAACGACCATCAATTTCTACTTCTATCACAGACACAGGATTGTTTGCTTGCTCAACATGTCTTGGAACCAACCAGAGCAGAGGTTGGAATGTGTTAGATTTAATTTTGTCTTCTCAAAATGAATTAGTTGACAATGTTGAAATATACGAACCTTTGGGTTCAAGTGATCATAACCAAATCTATTTTAATATAAAAGTAAAACAGGGAATAAATATAAAAAACAATGGAGTGGGGTACCATAAGAATCAGTATCAGGCCCTACTGTTTTTAATATATACCAGTATATATATATATATATATATATATATATATATATATATATATATATATATATATATATATATAATATATATATAAATGATTTGGAAGATGACAAAGTACTGAAATTTGCAGATAACACAAAAGTAGTCAGAAAGGTTACAAATGATACAGAAAAACAAAGTTTACAGGATGATCTAGATTAATTAGTTAAATAGTCAGAAAATGGCAAATGTTATTCAATTTTGGGAAGTGTAAATGCACACACATAGCAACTGTGTAAGTTGACATATTAGTAATAACGGTCCATTGATTCATGTTTGCAGATACGTATTACAACAGGGAAATTCACACGAATTTACAATGAAATGAAAAATAAAGCATGACAATATTGATTATAAGTTTTATATTTTTTTTAAAGTTGAATTTCAATGTTACACACGAAATGCAAATTTCTGAAACCTTTATTTGGTTTTTTTCAAAATGGTTTATAAATCATCACTACTACTTGTGTAGTACCAACATATAAAATACGTGACATGCAAAATGTGACAAGGGGGCAACACAACACTAATTTAATAATAATTGACACACCAGAGGATAAGGGTGTTTCATCTCTTTAGAATGTCTGATTTGCATGTATTCAGCCTCGGATTTGCACACAGCTATGGATCAGTATAATTGACACTGCAAACTGCATGTTTGATAGTAAGTACCATAATGAGGTTTAGTACTATACTGTCCTATTTTTCAAATGATGCTGTTTTTGTTTGTGCGTTTGGTGATTAAAGATAAAGTTAAATGGATCATATCTTATTGTTGATATTAACCTGGGCATATTAAATAAATATGTCATATAACTATTTGTGTTATCACAATTAACTTACCTTATTATGTTGTGTTATTACAGCGTGTACTAAAATGTCATACTGTTATGTAAACAGTCGTTATCAACTACGAAAAAGTCTACTTAACACACATCACACACGTAACTAAAAATGTGTCATACACGATTTTATAATTGTTTAATGAAAAAAATAATAACCAATCACAGTTATATGAATACGCATAGTATACGTATACACATGTGCTTAATTATGATAAAGCAACTTATTAAATGCTATCATAATTTCAGACTTTTGGCAACATTTGCTAATAACCAATTCACCCATCTGAATTTAGATTTTTGTGCGTCACACATATATTTATATATATTTTTTTTAATTCCTTACTGTTGAAAAATTTATTTTGTCTACCCTAATTATTCAAAAACATGTAGAACAATGCAATGATCAAAATTAAAACAGTCGGCAATACTTTGATATGGATCTGCAAAGTTTCAAAGAAAAAAATGTCTGAATGTCATACACACGGCACGTAACGCTGCCGCTGGAATCACCCTTTAAAAAAAATCATATTTCGAAAAAGTAATTTACCGATTTTGAAACTGTTTTCAATTTCCCATGGCCGCAGCCATATCATAAAAAAATATAAAACAAAATAGATCGACACCACCAATATCAACTGACAACAATAACACTGTCTATGACTATGACTATGACTGTGTGTCACTCAGTGTCCTGCGGGCGATGCGATGGCGATGTGTGCAATTGTTCGTTTACGTTCTTGCTTTGATTCAACGGATGTCCAGTTGTATAATCGCGTCAGTTGTGAAGACTACATTGCCAGGTTTAAGGAGTTTAGAAATAAAGCAATACTTTTCAAGAACTGTTTGTATAGCAGAAAGGATAAAACGCAATCGCATTGTCAACAGCGGTTTACGTCGACTGCCCTCTCACCCGGAAATGTAACTTGAGAGTTGGCGCATGCGGAATCGAACTACCGGATGAACTGACGTAAGTTGTAGCTGCCCCCTACTTGGTGGCACTGAACGTCAATTTACAAAATGGCTCCTCTATGTTAATTCGTAGAGTGACGCAGCTCGGTATACACTAGCTCTGCTATTAGGCGTCCTTCATTAATACGTTACTCACGTAGGTCTGTCAGTGGACACGCCAGTATCGTGGGCAATCTCGGCCACACCTTTCTACCGAACAACCATGTCTCCGCCTCTCTTGCGAACCTGCACAACAACGCGTCAGTGGTGCATTAATAATGCAATACAAGTTAATACAATATAATACAAAACATTTTATTGCACTAAACTCCTCAGGAAACCAAACTTCAGTAGTGCACCAAAACAAAAGGGTAAAGGCCCGTACACACGAGCAATTAGCAATGATGCGTCCACTGTTTCGCCCGATCAATGGGACAACTAATTTATCGTGTGAACGGGCCGGTCCTATAGACACTTTCTGGTCCGTTTAACAATAGCAGTCGTAGACAGTTGGATCGGTCCGCCGTGGAGCTACGAAGGAAAAGCGAATTTAAACAAGTGAGTGTTTAGTTGACGGCAACATGTAGTAAGCGAGTTTCACAAATTTGGTGCGGCAACTGAGAAAGTTCTAAAAATTATTTAGGTGCCATAATTAACTTTTGTGGCGCCTATGCCCCCAGGAACTTCAGCGTAGAGGCGCAACAAAACATAAACATTCAGCATAATCGTGAACAGCGACGCGCAACAGTCATTATCAGAACCAGGGACTTAACAAAGAGAACGAAAAGTAGATTATAACGATCGAAGATAAATGGGCTGTCTTGCAGGTGTGAGCAACGAATGTAAATATGCTTGGATGAAAGTGCTTGATGAGTAATTGTTAGAGTGATCATTCCTATCCATAGTGTAAACATATGTACAATAACAATATGTCTGCCTATTAACTAAAATTGCAAATTTGCGTCGAAGATTTACAAAGAGAATTTCTTGAATTTCATTTGTCATAATATTATATATTGATATGATAAAATAGTTACTGTAGTATAAGTGTCATGCGTGAATGTAGCTGTTGACGATTTTGTGGCGGATCTTCACGTTTAATAAGTCAGCGTATGACTAAAACAAATTAGATTTTGGACTACCTATTATAGACGCTGTTCAATGATGTCGTAGAAAAGACGAAGGTTTCTATATGGAGCTGGTCGCGATTATTTTCAAGAGCTTGTAACATCTGTGGGAACTTGTCTGTGTTTTCGGCTTGTAGAGCGTACGACAACTCGAAGCCACAGACGTTCTCAAGAAGGACATCGTTCATGTGATCCAGTAGTAATCCAGTGACGTCGGTTTGGTCGCAGGACGGTCGAGTCTTCACAACGAGGCTATACTGCGTACCTACAGTGGTGAAAACATCGTTGAACTAGTTCATGTAATTCATGTATTATTGTCATAGCGTCGAATCGCGATGTGTGTGTGTGTGTGTGTGTGTGTGTGTGTGTGTGCGTGCGTGCGTGCGTGCGTGCGTGCGTGTGTGCGTGTGTGCGTATGTTTGTAGGCATGTTCGTAGGTGTATATGTATGTATGCATGTATGTATGGTATGTATGTCTATTTAGTATATATATATATATATATATATATATATATATATATATATATATATATATATATATATATATATATATATATATATGTGGTACTACATACGTTTATGGTACTACGCACGTACGTACGTACGTACGCACATACATACATAGAAGCATACATATATGTATGAATATTTTTTTATTTTGTGAAAAGTGACAATTTCTGGTGTGAAAAATGGTTATAGCAAAACTATAAAATTGCGCAATTAAATTAATTATATATTGCCCGATTAACGAAGACCATCTAATCGTAAAGTCTCAATCCAGACTTTTAAGTTTGTTCAACAAAATGTACTGGAAGGAAATTGTGCTATCTTCCTCATCAACACATTTCGTTCCTGGTGTTTTTATAATCGTAATTTAATGAAGCAGGAATTGAGCAATTCCTTATTATATGGTAAATGTGTTAAGTTTTCGTTAATTCTCATTCAGCTATGTGCATAATCGTTAAAAAATATAATTTAAACACCTAACGTCGACATTGTTAATTGTTGTTTTAGACTTGTTACACACAGCAACTATGCACTTGAGATTCAAAATTCATCCTAACACAACAGCGAACATGTATCCATGACATCTGTCAACTTATTATCATTCATTATTATCCAACTGTATGCAACTGAAATTGCGAGATTTCTTGACAAACAGTAGTTTGTAGTTTATCAAATTAAATAAATATGTGTAAAATCTGCACATAAACGTAGGCCATGGCAGGGGTTATAAAAATGTTCACGTATGCACGGATATAGACGACCAGGCAATCGTACATGCACCCCTGTAAATGAATGATTTCATTATTATCCGCATGAATATTATCATAATTGTGTTACATACAACACCATTACTATTTTAAAAGAAAATAACAGGAACATATTAATACAATACAGTACAATGACGCTTTATTCTTCCGACCAGGAAATTGCAGTGCCGATCGTCTTACAATAAGATCACAAAGGTAAAACAATAAAAGTATAAATAATTAATCAGTGCGACCACGAGGTAGGAATTTTAATAAAGCAGGTTATGTGAAAGTATCTGGTGGAACAATGAATTGTCAAATCTATAGTAATATGTATGGTGCTCAACGATAATAGGAACAGGGTCCTGGCGTACGAAGCTAGAATGTCAAGGTCCTGGCGAACAAAGCTATAACGGCAAGGTCCTCGCGAACAAAACTAGAACTATCACGGTCCTGACAAGACACTAGCTCAATTACGTGTACACTCGCCAGATATGGCTACCTTACCGGCCATTTTGAGAAATTTCGGTGATGCGAAGAACCTGAGGTTACCATTGGCCAGGAAGGCGATTCGGTCCCCGAGGTAGTCAGCCTCGTCAAGGTATTGGGTAATCAGCAACATTGTCCGCCCGCAGCGGTATTTCATGAGCAAGTCCCACAGTAGGTGCCTGCTTTCTGGGTCAAAACACCTCGACGGGTCGTCAAGAATAATGACCTTACAAAAACATGTTTCATCATACAACTTCCCCTTTGACACAACTATGAAGTTAACTTACTTTCGACATTTCGACAACCTTCGATTGTCTTCTTCAAAAACTTAATTGTAGGAGTCATTTCTTCTGCTCGCCAGTTTGCGATCAGAATAACTGACCCCATAATGTAGTTCGAAACGTCGAAAGAAAGTTAACTTCATAGCTGCATCAAGAATAAAACTGTATTTTCATTCAATTCTCAAATTGATGAACAACTTCAAAAAGTCAGTCAGTACCGCATCTGGTAACGTCTACCGTGGAGGTCAGCGTGGAGGTCAGACAGATATGTTTAAAATTGGGGTTGTGAAAGCTTCAAGCAGTTAATTCAAGTGGTTGAACACATTAATCATATACATGACACATTAACCATGTACAAGCATAACGGTGGTAAAACACCAACAAACCCTGTACGAAAACACTCGCGAGTACACAGTTCTTCAGAGTTACAAAATCTGTAAATATCTGTCTATGATGTTGACAATATTCAATGCATCAAGTGCTTTTTCTCTCTTATCAAGGTTATCACATGTATATATATATATATATATATATATATATATATATATATATATATATATATATATATATATATGTTTGGTACCATACCGCTGGCACTTACAATCCGTGAAGGAAAATACTTACATAATCGTGTTAGACAGCGTCTCGTATAATCACGAGAAGGTAATCATAAAGAACTGGACTTGCTAAGTATGTTCGCACACGTTATATATTCACGACAAGTCTCGCACGTACTTACCCGACCCTTAGAAAGACACTGAACCTTTGCCACAATGTGGAAGGTTACCCGAACTACACCTATTCAGCTGACCACAAATGTTAGGGGAGCTTGTCAATTAATGTTTTGAAAGGAAGTATTGGTCTACCCTGACATTTCTATGGAATGACTTCCGGCGCGAGAACAGCATAATAAAACTTGACACTGCCAAAAACAAATCCACCCTCGAATATCTCGTTATTTAGCTCGTTATTTAGACCAGTAAAAAGAGGCACCTGCTTACACATACTGTGCACTATGATGCTCTGATGCTGATCATGCACATGCACAACGTTCAACTTAATCATGCACAACGTTCAACCTAATTAACTTTAGCTAGGATTTGGCATGTAAAATGTGGCCTCTTGTATGTTTCAATTTGAAATATGGAAGTATACGGAGTGTATCTATATTAATATATACAATTACACTTCAATATACTGCTGTTGAATGAACTGCTATATAGCACAGCCATAGGTATATCCATAATTTGGAAAACACGGCAAGCCATCAATCTGTAAAACCAAACACTATATTCGCAAATATGTCACAATAACGGTTGAGTTTCAAATATTTTTTTCTGCAGAAATTGCGTAGAGCAACGAATGTCTGGATGAGTAACTTCGTGCCACCGTAACACATTTACCTTATTGTCGCCGATGAGAGCCAACAGAACCTGGAGCCGACGCTTGATGCCACTCGATAACGTTGACACATTATCATACTTATAGCTCGTCAACATAAAGTCGGACATCAAAGACCCAACGTGTGCACTTATGGAGTTCACGTTGCATCCACGCAACTGTGAAATAATATAAACAATATAATGGATACGATCAACGATGTGTCAATGATCAACAATCAACATTCACTTCCACGTAATCGAATTTCAATGTTTCCATCAGTATTTCCATATCATTTTCATTAATTCTAACGGAACACAGGGCAACACTAGTTTCTGCGATGTTTCTTGCTTTCGTTGTACGTGCTACCAAACTGTCACTTTCTTATTGGCTAGCCTCCTCCGGCTTTATAGACAGTGGTGAACATAGAATATTATTCATGTTACAGTGCATATAAATACAGGCAACACTATTTGCGTTTGAATGTGGTATAACTGATACAGTACTTAGAAAAGTTATGAAAGGCAGACAGCAAAGAAGAAGTATCGTGTGTATATATATATATATATATATATATATATATATATATATATATATGTATAGTATATGTATATGTATATATATATATATATATATATATATATATATATATATATATATATATATATATATAAGCGAATACCAGTGTACGTCAACATTTTCAGTTAAAACAAACCTTTGCAAATAACATGAGATGTTCCTCGACTGTGAGATCACGAAACAGTGTATTGTTCTGTGGACAGAAGCCAATGGTTGAGTTGGCACCTTGTCTGTCTGTCGTGATGTCGTGACCATCGATGACGGCAGTGCCCGAGGTCGGAGGGAGATAACCTTTACAGATGGTAGGAACAACCTCAGTAGTAAGATGGCTAAATAAAAGCATGGTATCTACAAACGATACGTTTAAGGCAATATTCCGTAACTGGGATATGCACGCGCCTGCACGATGTGTGCTTGTCAAGTTTATGTACGTGGCGTACATATTGGGTGTGTTATGTTTACAAAAACAAATCACAAATCACTTTAGCTGAGATAGTTGTGTTAAGACACGATACCCGTAAGTAAGGGTGATTATCGGGTATGTTTACTATTGCGATACTATTGCAACAGCTGTATGTCTACTGCAATAATATCGCAATAGTTTCATAACTATTGAGACACTATTATGACAGTACCATGGAATAGCGAACTGCCAGGAAAGTAATTCCAAATCATACTTAATGGGTGACACCATCGCGTGACATTGGATTAAATAAGTAAAAATTACCTAATACAGTAGAAAAAAACATGTTTATGGACAGTATATATTAGAGTGACATAAGTAGCTCTGCTGATTTGTCTTCCAAACTATCGATATTTCACTCTACAATCGATAACGATCCATAGTTAAATTTACTATCGATAGTACTGCGGGTCACATAGAATAGTGCCAGGTGTAAACAGAGTCCGATGTATTGGTACACCCATACCTGAAAGGACGTGCGCTAGGACGGTTTTCCCAGCCCCGTTAGGACCAAGCAGTACTGTTATCTGTCCTTCGTACAACGTCATTGTCACATCATCTAGGGCTACTATCTGTTTTCCGCCACTTCCAAACACCTGTTCAAGTAAGTTTATCACTGGGATCTCACGTTGAATGGTATGAAACTAAGCCACCATGTCGCAAAAAGTTGATTTGAAAGATACACAATTTATAAAAGTATCTAAGCACTTGTTTAATAAACCGCATATAAATTATAATACGCTATACACCAATAGTGATGCTTTCTATGGACAATGCCATTTAGAATTATTTATCATTATAACATGGATTCCTGTTTTTATGTTTAGCAAACAGTTGCGACTGTACGTTACACATGTTCCTTCGAAACGACTCTATATGAATGTAAGTCCTTAAACAGTACGTAAAATGTTCAACGTTACAGTTCGGAAAGATACAATACAAATATGTGTATGAGGCCTGTACAAGCACGCACGCACGCACGCACGCACGCACGCACGCACGCACGCACGCACGCACGCACGCACGCACGCACGCACGCACGCACGCACACATACATACATAAATACACATGCACGCACGCACGCACTCACGCACGCACATTATTGTAAACACGTTGTTTTGGTTTATGCATTTTGCCAACCTTTCGCAAATTAGTTATGACAATTCCAGCTTTCAATGTTTTCGGGGGATCCTCAAATAAGTAATTTCTTTCTTGCGTGCTGTTCCTTCTTTTCTCGTATTCATTTGCTGCACCGGATTTGCACAAGCGAGATATCCGCTACAACACGAACGCTTACTTGAATTATTTGTATGTTCCTGCAACATTACTATGGATAGGAATGCTAATAATAGAAAATGTTATGGCCGAAATGCATTGCAAATCCGTGTACTCTGATGCGTATCATGTGATAGATAATTTTACATTATCACGTTAGTAAAAATATAATCTCAACTGCTTTCAGCATATCGCATTTTTCAATATAATGTTTTTTTAACACGTGTGTACAAAGGTGTGTGGCTTAGAAGTGTATTTTTGTGTACTGTGTCAGATGTTGCTTTTGTTGCACGATAAGTCAAATAAATACCAAATCAAAGAGAACTTGATAATGTGTTACTGCTCATAGTATACTTGATATACATTGATAATGTTACGCACACAATTTAGCAAATTCAAATATATATATATATATATATATATAGCTTTTTAAGAGTAGACAATGGTTACTCAGACTAGGCATTATATTATTAAATATATATTATACATCTTAATATCAATGCCTTTCTACCCGATGATACCCACATATATATTACCTTCAGAGGAAAGTACCATGGCTTAGGAATGCCATACTTGCTAGGGAAGATTGCGTCGATATACAAAGCTACTACCATGTACAGGAAAGCGTCAAAGAACAGTAACAACATCATACAGAGCATAGTGAAATCTTCCGCAAAAGTCACATGTTCGCGCACGTTACTCCATCCAGCCGCGATGCCTGAAAACTCCGTGAAACATAGTATACTATGACGTAGATTTGCAAAATCTCCTTTGTGTTCTCGATTTCGAGCGCGACATTGCAAAGATACATTGTAGATATTGAAATAAGATGGCTGATGAGGTTCGGTATCAAGCACCAAGTACAAATCCACCTAAATATGATTATATAGCAAATAAAGACATTAAAAAATGAGTTGTGCTAATTTTATACCTTTATGAAATTGTAAGGGTAAATGATTTGCCGTGCTAGATTTACACACAAGAGCAGATACAATGTCAAATTGGCTAAAATGTGGCGTCAAGTGCGATTGATACACAACAACAAAAATAGCTAATTTAAGTTTTACTATTTAAGAGCTTACTAACAGTCTGTGCATGTACGCGGGAGTAACAGAAGTATTCCAGTGACACCAGTATTTACGCACTTTGCCAAAGCGAATAATGTTGTGATGGATTCATTCGTACTTAAAGGGATTAGACTACCTCACACAGGAAGATGGCTTAGCATTGACATTGTGGGCACTTTTTTCTTTAGGAACAATAATATGTGTATACATTATGCGGGAAAGGTTGTCGTAAATCAAAAAACATTTAATAAATCTTACACACGCACGCGCGCGCGCGCGCACGCACGCACGCACGCACGCACGCACGCACGCACGCACGCACGCACGCACACACACACACACACACACACACACACACACACACACACACACACATACATGCATACACATATATACATACATAAATGCAATATTTCTAAATTTACTGAAACAATTTTCATAACATGTTCACTGTGACATATTCATCTGACGTTTATTCACTAAACATTGAATATGAAACGTTTATGAAAATCGGCTCACTTCATCTCAACTCTAGTATGGTTCGTGTTAGGCAAGTGGTTCGCCACAAGGGCTGGGCCATGCACCTAGTGCTGTGGTGTAGCGTAGTGGTTAGTTGCTTGTCTCCCGCTTTCAGCTTTAGCCGACAGATAACCTCCTTGAGGCGAAAAGA
This sequence comes from Lamellibrachia columna, assembly GCA_963662155.1. NCBI lineage: Eukaryota > Metazoa > Annelida > Polychaeta > Sabellida > Siboglinidae > Lamellibrachia > Lamellibrachia columna. Next base: position 26,247,688 of record OY759268.1, read on the forward strand.
AAGCTGATTGCGTAAGTATTTCCTGCTGCTACATAGCCTTTCCTCAACCAAGACTCATGCAGTGCCTCCTGATGAAAACGTGCGGTTAACTGGATACCTTGTGACCAAGGTAGACCATCTGGGGAGATGGGTTTGCACTCGGAAAAATACATTTGTTTCAGTACGGTTGGACTGAGATCTCCAGCTTCTTTTTGGATTGCATACTGTTCCTAATGAGAACATTTCCCTAGCAACCTGTGCAAACTGACTTCAGTTCTTAAAGGGCTAGCGACCCGACCCAATTTTATTAGGAAGAAAGACAGAGATATAGCCGGAAAGATAAACGGACAACTGACCTAACGCCTGGAAAAGAACAAAGGAAATTAGAAATGCGGGTTAAGAACACTAGAAGCCTTAGCTCCTACAAAGGCAAATTAGAGGCACGGATTGCTAAGTATGATCCTATGCCTAACTTGATTATGATAAGAGAGTTTAAACTAGACAGCGTCATTGCAGACAATGATCTTAATATCAACTTGACAGGCTACTCACTGATAAGGCGAGATAGGGAAGACGAGAGTGGGTGTGGTAGCTGCCTCATCTTCTCCAAGAACACCATCCCTCTAAAAAGGATGAATGATCTGGAACCACCCGACTGCGAGATGATGATAACCTCAGTCGAGCCAGAGTCAAGGGAAACCGGCTCCTGTCTCCTTTATAGACCTCCAGACAAAGACAGTGAGGCTATATGGTGGTATACGCAGAACCTCGACGACATCAGAACCAAAACTATAACACCAGCAACAGTCCTCTCGTGTGACTATGATGCCCATAACTCGTGGCTGGAGAGTAAAACAAGAGCAGGTTCATAAACAACCACGCCAGAAACACATACACTTACACCACCCGGAAAGTAATGACAGAACACATAGCAAGAGTGAAGACAACGTGTTACTAAATGTTGTGTTTTGGCCAAAGAAAGTGGAAAAATATTGTATAGGAGCTTGACATCGAAAACGCAAATAGACCAGACTCAATCCCAGGTAGAGTCTTGAAACAAGCTGCTCCAGACCTTGCCAAAACATTGGCCAAATTATTACTGTTATGCTTTAATAAGGGTATCATGCATGAGCAGTAGAAGGTAGCCCATATTATACCCTGCCACAAAACGAAGAATAAACATGACTCGAACAATTAACGACTAGTATCACTGTTAAGCATCATCAGAAAGGTGATTGAAAGACTTTTAAGCTCAACAATCTGGAAGTATTTGTTTAGGCACAGTCTGATTTCAAACCAACATTTTAGATTCATAGCTGGCTACTCTACATACATACATTGCACAACAACGCCATTGACGAAAACAAGAAGCTAGATTAATCTGCATTGACATCAGCAGAGCATACGATACAGTGTGGCACAAAGACGAGGCGGCCACTATGGAATGCACAGGGATTCAGGGAATGCTGCTATCCTGGCTAAATTACTACTTGAAGGACAGAGTTATCAAAATTGCCGTTAAAGGAATATGCTCTGGTGCCAAATCTATTAACGCAGGGGTTCCCCAAGAATCCTAGCACCTCTCCTATTCATTATATTCATCGATGATATGCCAGATAAAATGCAGAAACATGTCGTCCTCTTTGCCGATGATTCATCAGATTCAACAATGATAGACAATTTCGGACAACTCTGACATTCTCACTTAACGGAGATCTGCTGCACCTTCAAACACGGGCAGATAATTGGAATGTGATGCTTGTATCAAGGCTTAAAATGCATAAATCGGCCACCCCTCACTCATATTTATTAACATTATCCTGTCATCTTGTCAGAAGTGGAAGAGGTGAAACTTTACGGCCTCTTTATCCGAGCAGACTGTAAAAATAATATCTATGCCAGACGCTTCTCTGAGCAGAAATGCCATATAACCACTAACACAAAGGAGACAAGTTGGTGCACTTACCTTGCTCCACCAGATATCTTGAAGATGCATCAACACTGCTCAATAACATGCTACCTACTCCTCAAGTAGTGCGAAGAGCCACCAGGGCATCAACATATTACTACACTTCTGCAGTGGATAGTCTACCCTCAAACATTGCTAGCCATAAGAGGACATCATTACCAACTGCCTCCCACCTTTGGAATGAAGTCACAGAATAAATAGTTGCAATCAAGGAGATAAACAAGTTCAAGACAGAAGTCAGCACCTTCCTTGATGCCTTTTGTCAGCGCTCGTCCCCAGAGTGGAGAAGGACATCTGCTCTGCCAAGGAAGTGCACATACAAAAATAAAAACTACGATTTTGACACAGTTGTGTTCTCATGAAACCTCACATTTTTTACTCATAGCCATTTTTTTTAGAAATAATGTTTTGCCATCACATCACTTACCTACTGTGTTATACTCGTCCATTATGTACATTGCGTATAGAAATGCGGTCTGGAAGTTGAGACATGCGAATAGCATAGCGGTAGAAGGTTGTGGAACGTCATCACAAAAGACCAGTGCCCACGTGCAGCAGAGGCATGCCATTACGACAACCATACATGTAGCCGTGGAAGCTGCACACATGTCAACTTATTTCATTCAACGTGTTTTAATACTGTAAAACAACTTGAAAGCGAAACCAAAGGTGTGGCTTTGGGGCTATGCACCTAAAAGATAACATATTGCAACTAGAGTAAAGAATATCACGCCAGTGATTTATCAGGAAAATATTATTGGGCACACATTTTAATTTCAATGGCCGCGTCGTACTGTTAGATAACCCTACGGCACGTGTGCGGGTAGAATGGCAATGTTCACTTACAAAATGAAAGTGTAATTGTAAACACCAAAGCCTATTCTTGCCAATAGGATATGGCCTTGCTGTTTGCGTTCAAACTCAACTTATGCAACATTTACTAAACTAGTACCTTTCTAACTTAGTTGCACATTTGACCGAGAGTTTGTGTTATGTGTGTATATACCCGCCGCCCTTAATATTGCATATTGATAGTCTAAGACTAGGCGGTTCCCAACCTTTTTCTCCCCGCGTACCCCCGTGTCCTGAGACGACCGGCCTGGTACCACACCATAGTGATATAGAATTATTGACAAAACAACCTTCAACACCGAGTAAACCACTTGCGTGATATTTTTTAATTGTTATTATAGTTGCACATGGTGTTTTTTATTAACTATTTTGAGTGCACAGCCCCAAAACCAAGACTTTTGTTCCGCTTTCATATACACTCGCATATTAAATTAGTACAAATGATGATAGCACATGCAATAATTCGGAATGAAGAAACACATGAGTATGTAGGAAGTGTAGAGTAGACTGCGATGAAAAGGACAAATTTACAAAAAAATAGAGAATAGGAAACAGAAGACGATCTTAGGAGAACAGGAGAATAAAAAGCAGTGGGAGAACATCACGGAATATCGGCATAGATGGAGACAACTCTTTGATAGGGTGGGACAGATTAACATATGATAACTACGGTAGCTATACTGCAGCAATAAATACTAAAACATGAAGTAGAAATTCTTTTTATCTAGATGAACATAGAAATCTAAATAATCTGAGAATTCGAGCAGCTTAATTATACGAGGCTCACAACTAGATGCGTATCAGTTACCAATGCAAATCGTTGTACGTTTTCTTCAACAACGAATACTCATAATAAACAGTCGACTTACATGCACTGAAAAATGCACTAACAAGAAAGCAGAAAGAAATCACTGCTAGCAGGTAGGTACAAAAGAGAGCAAACAGAAGAGACGGTTCCACAATTCCTATCGCAGCCTGATATCCTGGTGCTTCGCTTTTTAAACCGCTTTCCGTCAGGTGGTCCACCATGATAGGGACTCGTAATAGAACGGTCATAATGACGACGGTGACTAGGGTCGTAACGACATAATATATGTACCAGGACGCCCACTGCAACCACGTGCTCACACCGTAGAGGTTCAAATAAACCTGAAACAGTGTTTGCATAACCGCGCACATAGATAATATATGAGATACGCATTATGCAATGTCGTGCGGTGTGTGTGCGCGTGCGTGCGTGCGTGCGTGCGTGCGTGCGTGCGTGCGTGCGTGTTTGTATACACGTCTTAGTTAAATGAAAATAAGCACACGTGTTTGCCCTGGTTACACGTTTTGTACAATGAAACAAACACCTACTTTCATCCTCGATTCCTTCTCGTAAGTGACGTCCTTTGTTAAGAGACACATACACAGCACGAGCGTAATTAGGATAACACGGCTCACCGCGACTTCGGAATGCTTGTTCTGTTCTATAATAACAATAACAACAACAACAATTGCACTAACAGCCGCCGCCGCCGCCGCCGCCGCCGCCGCCGCCGCAGCAGCAGCAGCAGCAGCAGCAGCAGCAGCAACAACATAATGTGTTATTACAAGTTTTAATTTTGCAGACTATTAAAATGGTTCAACATGGATTTTGCACAATTCTCTAAAGACGATAGGTCCCTTCTACTGGGTGTATATGCAAGGGGAATAAAACAGCAGTTACTTTACAGGAAACGCAACAATTAGTAATACCGTAACAATTCGTTGCACTTAACATATAACATTATGTCGCACTATAGCACACCTTCTGAACTAATGACAATACTTTTGACATTTGTATTTAAGTTTACTTACAATTTTTAGTTACCGTTACTCTGAACTTACCATCTGCAACTGTCACTCGTGTGACCTTTGCCCTTTGACCTACTCGTTAGAAACCATAACTCTTACCATTTAATACTCTCGTATAACCCGGATGTGGAAAGCGTTGCGTTAACACGTTGAATTTACTCGTGTTGACGGACGGCTTAAGTATGTTGATGATCCCCATGTTGATTCGGTGTTGTATAAACAAGAAACTGTAGTCGAAATAATCTACAAATGTTCGTTACAAATTATTCGTTTCAACGTGCGTACGTGTGAACATACTTAGTGCAAATATCCCTTAATTCCATTCAACGCATTCTTGCCGAAGTATGCACTAACATTTTCTATAAATAAATCATGCCGTTGCTTTTGATGCATACATAAAATATAAGGTATAATAAATGTTATATAGATATAATTATTCTTTTTTAAATTTTAGGGAAAGAAGTAGGCTATAACCAAAGGCCACATAGCATAATTATTTTTAGAAACGTGTAGAGTGAATACGAGAAAGTAATAATTATCACGATAGTACGATAAATGAATGGAACAGATTATCTAGGTATCTAGTCGATTGCTGTATTATAGGTTGTACAGAACGGCACTCGCATTGTAGCTAAATGTCCATATTGTAAAGTTTACGGAATTTGTAATGATTGTAAAAAATTTAACAAGACTGCTTTTAAAAAACGAGCACGTATAAGTGGATAATGAGGCCACATTATTATAACATATATATTATAATATATATATATATATATATATATATATATATATATATATATATATATATATATAATAATAATAATAATATATAATGTTGCCTCATAATCCACTTATCCGTGCTTGTTTTTCTGAAAAGCAATCTTGTAAAAAAAAAAGTAATCAATACAAATTCCGTAAACTTGGCAGTATGGACATTTAGCGCTATATATATATATATATATATATATAGTTATTGATATATATATATATATATATATATATATATATATATATATATATATATATATATATATATATATCAGTAACTTAACATGGCACTGCCAGCAGTAACAAGACATGACACTGCCACGTAGAGAAGAGAACATGGCACTATCCTCAGTAACATAATATCGTATTGCCACCAGTTGTAGAACACTGTACTGTCATTAGAAGTAGTACCATAACATGGTACTCTCACCAGCAACACAATATGGTACCAGTAATAGCACTTGGTACTGCCAGCAGCATTACAAAAGCATAGTTCTGCGACAAGTAACATAGCATTGTACTTGCTTGTCTTTTTCATTGCCACTACAACCAACAATAAAGCAACAAGCCATTTGCCTCCAGTAAAAGCAAGGAACTTATAACACGAATCATATAACGTTCAAAATACCAACACCATACACTTACCACCAGCTTCATATTTCCGAGGGTTCTGGAATTTCATGTATGGCAACACGGTTTGCATGGAAGAAAGCTCGCCATACGAATATAATCTTATTCTAACTTTATACTCGATATCCTTTGGCAATGTCTTGCCGTCTGATGGAAGGTTGGTGAATACAACGCCACCAATGATGTTACAGAACATGTCGACACAGGCCGCCTCAATGGCGTGTATCATCTCACTCTCGCTGTCAAGACCTACCAATACTAAATGAATCATTCCTGTTAGAACCTGCATTCCATATCTTATCACATGGAATATACTTCTACACATTAATGTAACAATCCGTGGATCAATCACACAATCAGACAGGCGGAACTTATATACAACAACATGCATCACGCAATCATGCACCCACGCACACACGCGCACACACATTTACGTGTGAGCTGTATACATCACATTCATGTCCCAGTGCTGCAAAGTCATGGCACGCGATATAATGAGAACAAATATATTCGTCTGATGATCATTCAATTAATTTTCCTCATCCGAAACGTTTATCTACATCATTGTAGACTTTCGTCGCTTTTGCCAAGATGGCTTCATCAGCACTAATGTCGATGGCGTCCTACCAGGATGTCACCGTCATTAATACCGATGAAGCCATTTTGAAAAGAATGTGTGATGATGAAAACAAAATATAATGAGAAATATTAAATAATATTCAGTCTGGAGCGATAATAAAACATGGGAGACACGATGCGTATAGAGTAAATATTGGTTAGTTGCTACGGTGGCTCCAATAAATGTTTAAAAAAAAATAATCATTTTCTTTGCTTGACACCAGTATAATCGAGAACTACCTCATCAGTTATGCTTGCTTACATCTGTTAACCAAACAACAAAACTAAATTATAATGTATACTCTATATCTAATTATATCTACCTGTCGAACATTTCATTGCGATAAAGACGTCTGATACGAATAAAACTGTCCAAAACACTCACTTAATCTATTGGCTAAGCCGTCGTTTATATGCGTCATGAGTGTTTTTGCGACTTGAACATCGGGCGAGTAATACATATACAGACGTTTATTTTTCCCAACGCAGTAGATGGTTTGACGATCTCCGAAATTGGTACAGATGCTTATCGAGTCCTGCATCCACGATTCCGAGTCAGGAACAACAATCCATTTCGTACTAGAATGCAGAAGCAAGACCAGCGCGGAGAACAATGTTGGACCGAATATCTGACAGCAAAGTGTGGCAGGTTTCTTTCGTTGTGCCCTGTAGTTCTTCCACGTCAGGGCCTTTAACTGTCGCCACCGCACGTCCATGTCTGCAACAGGTATCGCAGTTGTGTTTAAAATGTAACAATTCATCACCGACATTGGACATTTTACTGGCAATGTAAGGGCAAAAGTATCTTCAACGAATTTCTATCAGTGAATTCATTCATATTGTATGTCCTTAAATAGTATTTTGAGTGTGTTTTAAAAGTGGAATAAAGACAAAATGGGAATTATATATTTTTTTTCTAAAAAACAACAAAACACTGCCCACCATTGTAATGGTAAGAGATGCAAAGCACAGCCACAGATTCAAGAGAGATAAAGTTTGCTAAATAAAGTTCTGAGGGATAATGCTTCTGACGTAGCCATGACACAGACCACTATTCACCGTAAAGCGCTTACTCACATATACATAACACGTATAAACCTGTTATTAGGTATTCCAAAGTGATTTTTCAAACTCAACCAAGTTATTTTTAAATTATGCCATTTGATAGAGCTTTTGATTCTGAACACAGTGATATAAATTTATATCTGTACTCCAATTTTTAGCAGAGATATGATTTTTTTCCCGATTTTTTAACCACGTAAAATGTTTCGTCAAAATCCGAATTTGGCCGAAAGGCCTACTTTGACATACCACAAATATCAAATAACACAACCTGAACTCTCAAAACTTTTGTTTTTATATTCAGTATACATATAGACCACACCCAATTTTTTTCAAGCATGTAAGATCAACATACAATTCACAATTTTATTTTGAAAATGTAAATTTCCTTAATTTGTGCTGATGGGTCAAAACACGTCAAAATGTATAATTCTTTGACAGTTCATAACTTTTGACATAATTGAGGTATAGGGATAATTTTTGTATATGTGGAATGGTATAACTTTCATCAATATATTTAAAACATACAGAGCTTGGGTTCTTTAAGGTTAACCTTGACTTTTACAGGCAATAAAGGGCAACATATCGCAATTACACAAACGTTTCCCTCAAATAAAACAATGTGCCGAACAGTGTTCATGATTGCAAAACTGCTATTTTGTGTAGCTACTTGCACACAAAAACACAAGGGAAATAAATTACTAAGAGCTATTCAAATATAACATCATATTTATAATTTCAGACTCTTCGTGACCGTCAGTCAAGAGAGGATTTACAGACTCGTGATTTTTTCATAATCTGTTGAAATTGACTTGACAGCTGGCATGGACTACACACGACCGTACTGGTCATTCTCTACTTAAAAGCACATTGTTTGTCAGCCCTTAACATTATACAGAAGCAAACAATAATAAACAAACATAAAAGGCATTAGACACATATATATACCATTTATTAAATATGTTTATTAATACAACAAATACACTTGGTCAAATGCAAATACAGTGTTTTTTTAATTGTTAAATACATCTAAGTTGTAATACAAATACATTTCCTTCTCAAGTATGCTTTTCATAATTAACATATCTGCTGTTTTACTTCTTTTGTCTTCTCTGTCATCCAAATTCCTTGTTTTGTCTACTGTGTACTATTACAATTTAGAACTATTACAAGACCTGGTTGCATTTGACAAACATCAACTGTTGAAAGTGGTCGTCACTCAAGTTGCACCAGTCAGCCAGGACGGAAGATTTTCACATCACCAAACCAACATGAAGCTCCAACTAAAAAAAAGTGGAAATAAAAATTAATTACCACCCAAACTGGCAATCATTCCAGTTTGGTTGCCAATCTGTCAGTCCCTGAACCTCCGTTTGGGATTTGAAGTGCAGCTTATGAAACGGAATAAAGTAAAATGACAGTTGACTTGTTTATTATTTTACAATTCACTGAATCAGCCAATATATCAATATACAATTACTACAGTATGATAAAATAACAAATTGCCTGTACAGTCAAACAAATACTACGTGCATAAACAGATTAAAGCTTAAGTTAATATAAAGTTGCATTATTCCAGTTAATCTAAAAATGGATGGGTATTCTGCCCGAGAATAAAATGTCAGTTTTCATTTAATAATATACCAATAAACAAAACAAAGTTTATACGGTAACCATGAAAACATTATCGCTAAAACATGTATAATTGCATCCTAACTTCGTGCATAGGCCATCGCGCAATATCGTGGCAACTCGGTATTGCAACACAACGAGAAACAACCTGGTCACGTGATCAACGATTTTGTCTCTTTCAGCAGAAACTAACACTAAATAAGATATGTTAATAATCAAAATGCTTCGTATATATTTGGGACACAAACTGTTGGTATTGTTGGGTAGACAGGTCGAGTAAAAAGAAATAAAACGTTCGCATCGTATGGGGACCGATCCCGTGAAAGTCGGACGCATGGCATCGGCTTCGACTCAACTATTTTATGCTAAATGTTATCGCGTATTAGCATTAAACTAATCAAATATTACTTCACAAAATGAAAATAAACAATAACTTACCTTTCTGGGTGAAGTTAACATGTTTATGAGCGATGTTCTGCGAAGCAGATGACTCCAACGTCTCACAGCGCGGACACGGACACACCTTCGCAGCCATGTTATCGAAACTCGCTGGCATTTATTAGTGGGGGGAACTTGTTTTATTACAAATTAAACAAAGATTTTTTAAAAGAACAGATGCTGGCCTATTTAATGATATATTGCATGTTGAGAAATAATTTTCTGGTTCATGTCAAACAACAAAAAGAAAATTTCATCATCGAAAAATGTAATCTTCGCGGGATTCGTTTTGAAAAAAAATTATATGGCTGAACATCTCCCGTTTGACCTCAGCATAAATTCAGCGTCACCCGAGGTTATGCTTTCCTCCGCGAAGCGACGAAATAGGGTGGCGTGCAAATGTCGGCGACGCGAATTCGGAACATCGCTTTTCGCGGCCACCAACCCCTGTCACTTTCAAAAAATCATCAATAAATAAGTAAGCCTTTTTAAAACAATTGATCATCACTGAACAACAGAGGAAAGATACCAACATTTATTGAGGTAACATTTGTAGCTCAAAATGGTATCAGTGATTTTATATTGATTTTTGAACATCACCCAAAACCGGCCTTCTGCAGCAGTTTTCGCAATCGGTGACAGCCACTTTGGAATACCTACTGTTATTTAGTTAAATACCAACATCATACTATGCATGTGACTAAAAAATACAAAACAGCGACGTCAAATCATCAATGTTGTAGCTCTAATTAGGTTGCAGTGATCGGCGCGACACTTAACAGCCCCTTCTGAAGCTGATGTTAGAATGGGCGGTGTGCATGGTGAAGGTGCGTGTTAACATGACACGTAATTTTTAAACAAAATGGTACAAATACTATGTATGGTTGCAAATCTGATTCCCGGATCCAGTCAGATGAGCCTGAGGTGGGGTGGTGGATATATGTAATATGATATGTGATTTTTCATGACAGTGTTGATGTGCTTGTTGTACTCTCCAGTGCCAACAATATTTGTATTGCAATTACTTAGACAAGAGGAGCCATGAATGGCATTGTGATTGTGTATCTTTATGATTTACGTCATACGTTACGAAAGCCATGCACGCTGTTGGCATTGTGAGGAAATCCTTTAAACACATGACAAAAGATTAATTTTTGACATTATACAGAGGTCAGAGCGTATGTCACACTGCCTTGCTGCTTAGCATAAATAATATAGCAGTACTCACTCCGTAAACGAGAACGCTACAACATATCTAGGTGACGATTTTTAACAGACCGAAATGGATGATGGGATGGGAGCGTTCCGTATTTCTACAACATCTCTGACGGACTTGCTTGGGTGATAGGCCTACACAGTTTAGCTGTTTTATTAGTTATATTAAATCTAAACCTTTTAAATGTTCTGTTTTTCTTTTTAGTTGGTATATATAACTTCAAATGTTGGATTACGCTTTAAGAACTGCGCTTGATGACAGAGAAGGACTAACTCTAACCAGACGCCGAAGCACAACATATCCAGCCTGACATTTTTCTGATATGGATAATGCTGTTGACATCGCTCTGTTCGCTGAAACGAAACAAGAAGCAGAAATGTTTACAACATCAGGTGGAAAGTGCTTCCAAATTTACTGGACCATTTTTCAACCCAAGCAAAATCAAGTACATGCATATCAACCCAACCCAACCCAACCCTGCTAACCATAGTGTATACTCGTCAGATGGGAGTCAAATTGAGAAAGAAAAGGATTTTAAATATCTTGGATCCTTATAAAAACTCACAACATGATATCAAGTGTTGAAGCGCCCAGGCATGGTCGGCAGTTCACGCCCTTGTCTTTGACAAAGTTTGGAGACCGCCCATCTGCAGACTCACCAAACTGAATTTATGGATGTGATTCATGGTCTCTAACACTAACTCTAGATAATGCACTGGATGGCAAAATAATATTGAGGGAAACCCCTAAACGTGTCATGGCGCAATCACACCACCAATCAAAAACTTTTTTTCAGATTTACACTTAGTTCAAAAACAATTCTTCATCAGCGTGATTTCTCTATATTTGGGTTTAGTTTGGTATATTTCCGCGGAGAATTTGCCCTGACTTATCGTCTACATAAAATAAAGAAACAGGATGTATGATATTATTAATACTTTTTTTGGGAGTTATGTACCAGTATATTATAATATTGATTTTATTAATTCAGTTATATATGGTATTAACTGATATTAAACAAATCACAATTATTATGTATAATTTATAATGACCTATGTGTAAAAAATTTAAAACACAGAGCAGTGTTATAAAGTAAAACCGGAAACAAAATAACAGGTGTTTTATTTTATCATAATTATATATTATTCTAAAAAACATTCGCCTATTTTGTTTGTCGCCATTTTTTCAAATTTTTATCGCCGTTTTGACCAATGGATGACGCTATTTTTACAAATTGTTGTCGCTGTTTTGACTTATGCCTTGTCAACATTTTGACTACGAATGTCGCCGTTTTAGTTTAACAGATCCAGAGCCCATCTATCAGCTTTCACTGTGGCTTTGTTCTGCTCTTGGGTCTGGTATGTGGCCACGGCAGAGAACACTCGCATCGTATTCTTCACTGTTGCTTGAGCTACTGGAGAATGTCCATGTCACGTAGATGGTTAGGAATCCTCCAAGCGTAATTGGTGTGATCCAATGCAGCGATATGTTCCAACTCTGACGGCATTCCAGTCTACAAAGTTCGTCAGATTCCCGTCCTCCTCTTACGTGCTGCTACTGTACTGGGCATATGCTTTTTTGCAGACCAGAGCATAAGCTGTGACTTGATGAGTGCGTCGAATGCTTGTGAAATGGGACAATTTTATGAACGAGAAATGAAGATGGTTTAAATTGTTTAAAATGTGGTTTAAGTGGTTCTCTGTTTTCAACAATCATGTAAATTGTGATAGGACAAACATGTGGGAGGATAATATCAAATTGATTACATTTGTTTCGTCTGAATATTAAGACTTTGTATGTTAATAGTAATTAAAAGTTGTTTTGGTGTCTAAGATTCTCGTTTAGTTTATTCAGTAAACATAATTCTGATTATTATATAACTACCTGTATGGCAGCCATGACACATGTGGGCCATTTAATATCACTAAGAATATACAGGGAACATATATTGAGACGCAGCTATATTAACTATAGACCAGAACTGTAGACCAGAATTAATTCGCAGAGGCCACATTGGGAAATGGCTGCTACTGCCGTAGTATGGGAAATCAGTGGTGTCGAATAGCTGAACGTGTTTTCTTTTGGAATTCTCTACAAACTTGCTACACGTAAAGCTGGTATCAGTAAAGTCACAATTCCACCAACATTGTTCAAGTATCCACAGAACATGTACAACTGTCCAATTGAAAACCTGGCGGGAAAATCGAGAGGAGAACACGGAATTGCATTTGGTGGATTGGATAATGGCTAAAGCGTGGAATACTGATTGGATAAGTAGTATTATTAGGTATATTAAGCATATTCATGCAAGAGACCTCGTTTAGGCAATACTTGCTGTTAAAAAGATTGCCATATGCAGTAATTTAAGGTAGTTTATATAGTAGATCTACGAATATTTGGTAGCGTGAGCGAGCGATAAGTGCATAATATTATTGTAAATAATTTAATGCATATCAAAGACAGACCACCTGGAGACTTTGTCTTAGCAATAGTTCTTGTTAAAAATTAGCCGTAGGTAGTAATTCAGGTTAGCTTAAAGAAGGTTACTGAGGTTTCGTTACCGCGAGCGATATTACGGTTTGTCGTCGCCAGTTGTGTAAATAGACAATACGTTGAAAGTAGGCCTACATAGTTGTACATTTAACTAAGACCTAAATAATGTAGCATAAAGTGTACATTAGAACACAAAACAGTCTTTGTGAAAGCTACCCAATATAAATTGTAAACATAACTGATTATAAACAAATAAAAATATAATTTCTAACATGGCGGCGTGTAAACGCCAAATAAATTCGAAGCGTAATTTGACATGCTCTAGCTGTGTATGTTATTATTATTATTATACCGAACTTATAAAGCGCTCTTTTCATGCATAAAAGCCTGCTCAAAAGCGCTGTACACAATAAATAAAATAATCATAGACAGTAAAAAAAAGCATAAAAACGATAACATGATGGAAAAATGAAATATTATAGAAGACTGGATGTAATAAGATGAATATGTATATACTGTTTTAAAATGTAATAAAAAAAGAAAAACTGACTAGAAAGAGTTAAGCACCAAAATGAGCCAGGAATAAATGTGTTTTTAGCAGCTTATTGAAAGTGTTCAGCGTTTTTGCTTCACGAATGTGAGCCGGTAGCGCATTCCACAACTTAGCTGCTGAACACTGACATTTTCTATCGCCGTAAGTAACTGTTCTAGTCCTTGGAGTCAGTGTCACTGAATCCATGCATCGTAGCGTTCCAGGAGAACCGTATCGGAGTGGTCGCCATTTATGGCCACTACTTGGCAACGGTCGTGGAGATACGATGCTATCCAACCGAGAGTAGCTCCGGGGATTCCGAATAAGTTCTCAAAACGATGCAACATAATTCCATGAGCGAGAGTGTCGAACGCAGCTGACAGATCGAGCAAGACCAACACTGTGACACAGCCATTATCCAGAGACTCGAGAATATCGCTTTGCACCTTGAGGAGCGCCGTCTCGGTCGAGTGAGATCTACGGTAGGCTGACTGAAATGGGACAATTTTATGAACGAGAAATGAAGATGGTTTAAATTGTTTAAAATGTGGTTTAAGTGGTTCTCTGTTTTCAACAATCATGTAAATTGTGATAGGACAAACATGTGGGAGGATAATATCAAATTGATTACATTTGTTTCGTCTGAATATTAAGACTTTGTATGTTAATAGTAATTAAAAGTTGTTTTGGTGTCTAAGATTCTCGTTTAGTTTATTCAGTAAACATAAATTCTGATTATTATATAACAACCTGTATGGCAGCCATGACACATGTGGGACATTTAACATCACTAAGAATATACAGGGAACATATACCGACAGCGAAGTGGTCACGTGTAAGTTTCCCAAGGTGGTCACAAAGTCCGGGGTCGGTGACGGTGATGTCGGATACGATGTTACTGGTGTCTCTGCTGATCACAACGTCCAACGTATGGCCGAGCACATGGGTCGGTTCATGTACATGTTGTTGTAGGCCGCACACTTTGATTGTATCCATAAATCGCTGAGCATCACGATCGCTTATAACATCAACGTGAAAGTTAAGGTCTCCAACTATCAGAATCTCCTTGTCAAGGGTAGCGTAACCGGCGAAATGTAGACCACTGATCAAAGGTCTCCAACTATCAGAATCTCCTTGTCAAGGGTAGCGTAACCGGCGAAATGTAGACCACTGATCAAAGGTCTCCAACTATCAGAATCTCCTTGTCAAGGGTAGCGTAACCGGCGAAATGTAGACCACTGATCAAAGGTCTCCAACTATCAGAATCTCCTTGTCAAGGGTAGCGTAACCGGCGAAATGTAGACCACTGATCAAAGGTCTCCAACTATCAGAATCTCCTTGTCAAGGGTAGCCTAACCGGCGAAATGTAGACCACTGATCAAAGAATTTGGGAATGGTCAGGCCATTATACTTTGATGGTGGGTGTCGATACACGACGACTAGACGCACAGTTGTTGATGCAGATCACAATCCATGTGTTCATAGTTTGTGTAGTTGCCAGCGGTACTGGAGCCATGGAAGCGGGAAGATATGGCGGACTTATAAAGCAATGCCACACCACCTCCAATTCTGCTGCCGCGACGCGGTACATGTTTCATGGTATACCCAGAAGGGACCAACTCACCAATGCATTTCTTGTCTACGGAAGTCCCCAACCATGTCTCTGTGAGACCAACAACATCATAGTCCTGTGCAACAATGTAGTCGCTCAGAGACAAAGCCTTGTTCTTGATGGATCTTGGATTAATGCAATATACCCGAAGATACTTCTTCACAAGTTGTATATGCACATGGTCACATTTAATCCTCACAAAATTTATGACAATGGGCATTGAATTGTTTATGTTGACATGTACTTGCCCCACTTCTAGGAATAGACCTCATAGTACTGTTATGGTGCATTGGTGGTGGTCGATGCCCGATCACAGTGGGTATCCGTATCTGTATTGTGCAACTTATTGCGCAACTTTGGCCATAGTCCGTCGCTAGACCAGTATTGTTCGTGCTGGTGGGCGGCATTACTTTTGACAGCAATCATTGTATTTAACCACCTCTGGCCCACCTGTGGGTCGGCCTAGCTTTGCAGATGCCCAATTGTCTTAAGTCGCAGAACACAGACTTGGTCACGCGCATGACATATTTAGAATATGTTGCATTAGTTGTCTCAGCTGATAGCTTGAATATACGATCACCATGTTCACAGTAAGATTGTCACAGTTCGCTGGAGATGGCACTACAACTGCACAGTACTGTCTTAAAATCATAAAAGATACAATTTTCACATGTCCACATAAACTGATGACATTACAGACGTCCGTGTACGTTCACAATCAAATTAGGTTTTTAGGTAATTAATGTTCAATACAGCGCATAGTTTGCAATAATGTCAATATTACCTGGACAGCGTTACACGTGGCAGCTGCACAAGCGCACACCAAAGGCTATCATACCGCAAAATACGGGTGTGTAAATTCGTGGACAAAGGTTCAGGTAGATGATTTTTATTTCGAGCGTAGCGAGTGTTAAATGTCTACAGGATCAGGTAGATGAGTTAAGCAGATGAGTTTGCTAATGACAGGGCAGGGTGAGAAAGCAGAGGTGGTGAGAACGAGGAGAGCAGAGGCAATGTGAGCGAGACAGCTGGTAAGCAGAAGAAATAGGAATGAAGGAAGAGTGCAACAAAAGGAAGGTAAACAGAGGACACGACATCATGGTATGCCTACCAGGGACAAACATAGAGGATGTAGTAGAAAAAGTATGACAGGTCATGGGTCGTGGCACGGGAGGTGCTGTTATTTTGAATGTGGGAAAGAACAATGCCGAGAAAGAGGGAGCGTCGGCTATTGTTCAGTTCAGGAGGTTGGTCAATACACTTAGAGGCACGGATTGGCAGATTGTGTTGTCGGGTATTACCAGTAATGGGAGGCAGGGGTCAGTCGTATGGGAACTGTAGGAGGATGGTGATCAACAAACAAGTAAAGACGGTATACATGGAGGAGGGAGTAGGCTTCATACACATTATCTTTTTTTATGAGAGATGGCCTTCATCTGACTGGGAAGGTTGCTGCAGTTCATGGGTGTGAGTTTGTCAAGATTGTCGACGAAGGCACAGGTATAATTAAAACAAGATGTGCAGGGGAAACTGACAGAGAAAACACACATGGTAGCAGATATTGACCCTCACTTAATTGGTAACACAGAGTAATGGGAAAATTGACAGGCTATGCAATGTATACGAAGGATAGACGATAAAGAGAGAGAGAGAGAGAGAGAGAGAGAGAGAGAGAGAGAGAGAGAGAGAGAGAGAGAGAGAGAGAGAGAGAGAGAGAGAAGGGGTTGTGACTGTAATGTTATATATTAAAGAATCTATATAGGCATATGAAATAACACTGAAAAGTGAAACAGATTGTGAGGAAGCAATTTGGTGTAACGTGGTTACGAAGAACGTAACATTAACAACAGTAGTTTATCGTAGTTCAAACATAGGACAAGAGGAAGACACAACTACAAAAAGGCTATAATGGAGGTGAGTAATACAAATGTGTTATAATGGGTGATTTTAACTATGGACATATACAACGGAAATTACTAGAGTGGGTGAGGATCATCAGTTTATATTTCTAACACAGGATTGTTTCCTTACTCAACATGTATTGGAACCAACCAGAGGTGGGAATGCGTTGGATTTAATTATGTCTTCTCAAAATCAATTAGTTGACAATGTTAACGTTTTGAGATCCAGTGATCATAACCAGATCCATTTTAATATACAAGTAAAAAAATGGAATACATATAAAAAACAAAAGGAAAATATAAACAGATGATAACATATCTAGTGAATATAAATTGGAATAACTGCTGAAGAACAAGACAGAAAAAAAATGCTGATGAAAAGATGAGATTGAGGGAATTACTGAGATTTGCTCCCTTAAGAAAACAAGGGAAAGGTCCAACAAGAAACATCTGTCAAAAGAGGCTTTTCCAAAAAATTGCTCAAAAACAGATGCTGTTGAGTATATATGCACACTGGAAATGGAGAAGACTACACAAACTGCAAAGAGGCACTTATACTAGCTACAAGTAATATTAGAAAATCCAAAAGAAACTTTGAAAAAAATTGGCAGGAAATATAAAAATGAGAACAAACGTTTTTATGGTTATGAAAGAAGTCAACAGAACGTTATAGATAATGGCAGATGTCCTGAATGAGTATTTCAGTTCAGTTTTTACCACAAAAGATATCAGCTCACTTCCATTTCCAGCTACTAAATTTGAGGTCGATATAAATCATTCAGGGCGGTTATTTGTACCTTCTGAAATGATAGCAAAGAAAATAAAGAAGGTGAAAAAAATAAATCACCTGGCGTTGATGGTATACCAGAAACCCTGCTTAAGGAAATTGTAGAGCAAATTAGTACACCACTTACACAAGTGTTTAACTTGTAACCAGAAGAAGTAATAGCTCTGTCAGAATGGAAAGAAACAAACATTACGCAGCTCTTTAAGAATGGACCGAGGAATAAATCAGGAAATTACAGACCAGTGAGTTTAACATCGGTATCATACTAATTACTAGAAGCATTAATTAGAGACCACGTGGTGGAATTCCTTGTAAAACATAAATTAATAAATATATCTCAAAATGGGTTCTTAAAAGCAAGTTCCTGTCTAGTTCATGTCATGTCTGTGTTTTTGGAAGAAAGTACAATGTGGGTCGACGATGGGTCACCAGTGGATGTTGTCTACTTAGATGTTCAAAAAGCTTTCGATAAGATGCCACATCAAAGATTGTACACTTACACTAAAAATTTATTACATAGGTAATGATGTAATCAACTGGACAGAAAAGTGGCTTACACACAGAAGACAGAGAGCAATAGTAGATTGTGATATTTCAAACTGGAAATCTCTTTTGAGTGGGTGCTACGTAGGTGAACAATCACATATTAGGAGAAACAGATAATTGTACCCCTGTACATAACAATAGTTAGACCGCATTTGGAATAATGTACACAAGCACGGAGGTCATATCGCAAGGATATATACAAACAAGAATGAATACAACGAAGAGCAACTACAGTCCAGGAGACTAAGAGGAGACCAAATAGAAGTGCTTAAAATGGTGAATGGTTATGAGGATATGTATAGGGACATGTTTTTCAAACTAAAAAATGCAGTAGAATCAGAGGACACAAAGTAGCATTAGTTAAGGAACATTGTAGGTTGGACATGAGAAAATACTCGTTCTCATAGAGGGTGATTAATGAACAAACTGCCCAAACGACTGTGTTAATGCTAGTAGTGTGAATATGTATAACATATAATTGACAGGTATCTGATAAAACAATGGCTTCTTTGTCCACTTGTCATCTGAAACTTGTAGTTCATGGTGACAATCTTGTTAAATCATACTTTACCGCAAATCATATTTTAACATATACTCTTCTTGAACGCATTTATGTGATATGTATATGAAAGTTGGAATTACAATCTTTATCACAACATGCTCATTGAGCACTTATTAATGTGATATGTATATGAACGTTGGAATTACAATCTTTATCACAACATGCTCATTGAGAACTTATTGATGTGATATGTATATGAAAGTTGGAATTACAATCTTTATCACAACATGCTCATTGAGCACTTATTAATGTGGTATGTATATGAAAGTTGGAATTACAACCTTTAGCACAACATACTCATTGAGCACTTATTGATGTGGTATGTATATGAAAGTTGGAATTACAATCTTTATCACAACATGCTCATTGAGCACTTATTAGTGTGATATGTATATGAAAGTTGGAATTACAATCTTTATCACAACATGCTCATTGAGCACTTATTAATGTGGTATGTATATGAAAGTTGGAATTACAACCTTTAGCACAACATACTCATTGAGCACTTATTGATGTGGTATGTATATGAAAGTTGGAATTACAATCTTTATCACAACATGCTCATTGAGCACTTATTAATGTGATATGTATATAAAAGTTGGAATTACAATCTTTATCACAACATGCTCATTGAGCACTTATTAGTGTGATATGTATATGAAAGTTGGAATTACAATCTTTATCACAACATGCCCATTGAGCACTTATTAATGTGGTATGTATATGAAAGTTGGAATTACAATCTTTATCACAACATGCTCATTGAGCACTTATTGATGTGGTATGTATATGAAAGTTGGAATTACAATCTTTATCACAACATGCTCATTGAGCACTTATTAATGTGATATGTATATGAAAGTTGGAATTACAATCTTTATCACAACATGCTCATTGAGCACTTATTAGTGTGATATGTATATGAAAGTTGGAATTACAATCTTTATCACAATATGCTCATTGAGCACTTATTGATGTGATATGTATATGAAAGTTGGAATTACAATCTTTATCACAACATGCTCATTGAGCACTTATTGATGTGGTATGTATATGAAAGTTGGAATTACAATCTTTATCACAATATGCTCATTGAGCGCTTATTAATGTGATATGTATATGAAAGTTGGAATTACAATCTTTATCACAACATGCTCATTGAGCACTTATTAGTGTGATATGTATATGAAAGTTGGAATTACAACCTTTATCACAACATGCTCATTGAGCACTTATTAATGTGGTATGTATATGAAAGCTGGAATTACAATCTTTATCACAACATGCTCATTGAGCACTTATTAAGGTGATATGTATATGAAAGTTGGAATTACAATCTGTATCATAACATGCTCATTGAGCACTTATTGATGTGGTATGTATATGAAAGTTGGAATTACAATCTTTATCACAACATGCTCATTGAGCACTTATTAGTGTGATATGTATATGAAAGTTGGAATTACAATCTATATCACAACATGCTCATTGAGCACTTATTAATGTGGTATGTATATGAAAGTTGGAATTACAATCTTTATCACAACATGCTCATTGAGCACTTATTGATGTGATATGTATATGAAAGTTGGAATTACAATCTTTATCGCAACATGCTCATTGAGCACTTATTGATGTGGTATGTATATGAAAGTTGGAATTACAATCTTTATCACAACATGCTCACTGAGCACTTATTAATGTGATATGTATATGGAAGTTGGAATTACAATCTTTATCACAACATGCTCATTGAGCACTTATTGATGTGGTATGTATATGAAAGTTGGAATTACAATCTTTATCACAACATGCTCATTGAGCACTTATTAATGTGATATGTATATGAAAGTTGGAATTACAATCTTTATCACAACATGCTCATTGAGCACTTATTGATGTGATATGTATATGAAAGTTGGAATTACAATCTTTATCACAACATGCTCATTGAGCACTTATTAATGTGATATGTATATAAAAGTTGGAATTACAATCTTTATCACAACATGCTCATTGAGCACTTATTAGTGTGATATGTATATGAAAGTTGGAATTACAATCTTTATCACAACATGCCCATTGAGCACTTATTAATGTGGTATGTATATGAAAGTTGGAATTACAATCTTTATCACAACATGCTCATTGAGCACTTATTGATGTGGTATGTATATGAAAGTTGGAATTACAATCTTTATCACAACATGCTCATTGAGCACTTATTAATGTGATATGTATATGAAAGTTGGAATTACAATCTTTATCACAACATGCTCATTGAGCACTTATTAGTGTGATATGTATATGAAAGTTGGAATTACAATCTTTATCACAATATGCTCATTGAGCACTTATTGATGTGATATGTATATGAAAGTTGGAATTACAATCTTTATCACAACATGCTCATTGAGCACTTATTGATGTGGTATGTTTATGAAAGTTGGAATTACAATCTTTATCACAATATGCTCATTGAGCGCTTATTAATGTGATATGTATATGAAAGTTGGAATTACAATCTTTATCACAACATGCTCATTGAGCACTTATTAGTGTGATATGTATATGAAAGTTGGAATTACAACCTTTATCACAACATGCTCATTGAGCACTTATTAATGTGGTATGTATATGAAAGCTGGAATTACAATCTTTATCACAACATGCTCATTGAGCACTTATTAAGGTGATATGTATATGAAAGTTGGAATTACAATCTGTATCATAACATGCTCATTGAGAACTTATTGATGTGGCATGTATATGAAAGTTGGAATTACAATCTTTATCACAACATGCTCATTGAGCACTTATTAGTGTGATATGTATATGAAAGTTGGAATTACAATCTATATCACAACATGCTCATTGAGCACTTATTAATGTGGTATGTATATGAAAGTTGGAATTACAATCTTTATCACAACATGCTCATTGAGCACTTATTGATGTGATATGTATATGAAAGTTGGAATTACAATCTTTATCGCAACATGCTCATTGAGCACTTATTGATGTG
The DNA here is from genome assembly GCA_963662155.1 of Lamellibrachia columna. Taxonomy (NCBI): domain Eukaryota; kingdom Metazoa; phylum Annelida; class Polychaeta; order Sabellida; family Siboglinidae; genus Lamellibrachia; species Lamellibrachia columna. The sequence continues at coordinate 26,270,146 of OY759268.1, forward strand.
GTATGTATATGAAAGTTGGAATTACAATCTTTATCACAACATGCTCACTGAGCACTTATTAATGTGATATGTATATGGAAGTTGGAATTACAATCTTTATCACAACATGCTCATTGAGCACTTATTGATGTGGTATGTATATGAAAGTTGGAATTACAATCTTTATCACAACATGCTCATTGAGCACTTATTAATGTGATATGTATATGAAAGTTGGAATTACAATCTTTATCACAACATGCTCATTGAGCACTTATTGATGTGATATGTATATGAAAGTTGGAATTACAATCTGTATCACAACATGCTCATTGAGCACTTATTGATGTGATATGTATATGAAAGTTGGAATTACAATCTTTATCACAACATGCTCATTGAGCACTTATTGATGTGATATGTATATGAAAGTTGGAATTACAATCTGTATCACAACATGCTCATTGAGCACTTATTGATGTGATATGTATGTGAAAGTTGGAATTACAATCTTTATCACAACATGCTCATTGAGCACTTATTAATGTGATATGTATATGAAAGTTGGAATTACAATCTGTATCACAACATGCTCATTGAGCACTTATTGATGTGATATGTATATGAAAGTTGGAATTACAATCTTTATCACAACATGCTCATTGAGCACTTATTAATGTGATATGTATATGAAAGTTGGAATTACAATCTGTATCACAACATGCTCATTGAGCACTTATTAATGTGATATGTATATGAAAGTTGGAATTACAATCTTTATCACAACATGCTCATTGAGCACTTATTAATGTGATATGTATATGAAAGTTGAAATTACAATCTGTATCACAATATGCTCATTGAGCACTTATTAATGTGATATGTATATGAAAGTTGAAATTACAATCTTTATCACAACATGCTCATTGAGCACTTATTGATGTGATATGTATATGAAAGTTGGAATTACAATCTTTATCACAACATGCTCATTGAGCACTTATTAATGTGATATGTATATGAAAGTTGGAATTACAATCTTTATCACAACATGCTCATTGAGCACTTATTGATGTGATATGTATATGAAAGTTGGAATTACAATCTTTATCACAACATGCTCATTGAGCACTTATTAATGCATATATGGTACAACACTGAGCTGGTTTACATAATGCTTAACTGATATATTACAAGAGCACGACATTGGAGATAACTACATGCAGTTCAGCTGCGCAACCACATCATCGTGTGGCGCTGCGGTCGTGAAGTAGAGCGTCGGACTTTCGGTCGAGGGGATCGGTGCTCAAAACCACCTGCTGCCTTTTCGAAACTCCACTTTGCCTGTTTCTTTCGGAATAGCCGCTAAAAGCCGTTGCTCCCTTCTATCTGGTGTCTACGCCAAGTGAAGTAAAAGGTCCCACACAGGGGGTAAATGTTTAACCTGCTGTGGACTCCATCTCTCCTGAGCCACTGCAATAGCGTCCACGACGCGGCCCAATCAATTCTGCTAACTACGTCACAAGAGGATATGATTAAATGAATGAACCCACCTCATGTGGTGTTCCTCGTTGTTCTGTCCTTGGATTTTTTT
>OY759268.1:26274218-26281718 GCA_963662155.1 Lamellibrachia columna
ACAACTTCCATTCCACGCAGAATCATCGAATTTTTCAGCCAGTTTAGTTGATTGATAATTAAGTAAATCATTATCAAGCGAAGTTTATTTTACGTCGACGTACTGTCATGTTAACCACTTGATGCGTCCGATCCCTTGCTCACATATCAACCATTACTCGACGCAGAGTCGTCGCGTTATCTCGTTGTACGCGTTAATAATTCATCGAGATTCGCATCCCCCACTGAGTACCCCACAATGGGATAGGACGATTTTAAATCCTTGATGAAACTGAACAACTTCGACCAGTTGGCTTGCATCATTTTGAACGACATATGCGTATCGTTCCTATCGGAGAGAATGCACTTCGGTAAGGTGCTTTCAACGAACCGGATGAGTTCTTCCTCTTTCGTCGGTAGCATTTTATCGACTTGAATGTTCAGAAAATGTGAGCGCGCCAGTCGACTTTTGAGAGAGAGCGTGCTGCCAATAAACTTGAGGCGGCCCCGTTGCAGGATTCCCACACGTGTGCACAGCGTTTCAGCTTCGGTCATGCTGGGAACATAGCAGCAGTCGTGTTAGTTCTACGATTCCATTCTCGACATCCTTCGCTCAATGAGTTACACATGTGCAACTTATCAACAATCACGACTTACGAAAGTTGCATATATGTAAATAATCTTGGAAAGAAAGACCTTATTATTATGATTAACTATAACAAAGAAACGGATTCATAAACATGTTGATGTGTGTATTGATTAAATATATATTAGTAAGCATTTACTATTATAGACTCCTCACCAATGAGTCGACAAGACGACAGTCTGTCCTCGTTTGCGACAGTCGTTCAGACAAACCCACGCATTGCGCCGGGCCACGGGATCAACGCTTGCTGTGGGTTCCTCGAGCACCAACACGGTCGGGTTCCCGGTCAGCGTCATCGCCATGTTCAGCTTCTGCGTGCTGCCTTCACTGCAGATGGACGCACACGCAATAAAATAAAATAACAATGAGCTGCCGTAGCGCCAGAATCCTCAGGAACCCATGCTAAGAGGTGCAGCAAACCAGAATCGCTAAGCATTTGATCATGACCACGGACGCGCAAAAGTCATTAGCAGAGTGAGGGACGGCATATGATTTGCGTTGGAAATGCAATTTCGAATAAATATGTCTTTATTTTGCTTGCGGAAGGTAGCCATAGTTTCAGACGATATTAAAGTGACGGGGTTCTTTCCAGATTTTGGGCGCATCTACAGAGAAAGCGAAGTTAAACTTAGTGTTAAGAACAAAAGGATGTTGTGGAATAGATGATCTGATCCGGTGCTGCAGTGGTCAACACATCCGCTTTGCGTGACAGAGTTCTGAGTTCAAGACCCGGAACGGGCATGGGTATGTTTGGTTTAAAAACCTGGCTCTCAACATTGGAGACTGTGTATCTCTCGTGGCACGTTAGTGTCTGTGCCGTCTCATTTAATTGGGCACGTAAAATAACCATTGGGGACGATATGCATCCTAGTGACCATCCTCAATGCCAGCATATAAAGGTCGGCCTGGCGATTATGTTCTGAAACAGGTTGTCTAGTTGAATAAGACCAGGAAACGCTATGCAATTGTAGTAACCACAAACTAGTCAGTTAATAGAACGCTGCCGAGTACTGGGAACAACTAGAACCAGAACATGATAACGGTCTCACTAATCTACACCAGTTATTTCGTTATTGAGAAGCATACCTTAATTGTGCAGCTCTCTTTGTGCTGTCTTTCTCCATCATGACGTACCCCACAAGACGGTCGACTTCACCCTCAATGTTCTCGGGAGCGAAGCCGCGTAGCCGGGCGTACAACCAGATTGTCTCACGACACGTCATGTAGTCTAATGCTGCGTTTGGCTGACCGCAGTAGCCTATATGTTTCATTGTCTAAGACAAACATGAAACATATCAGCTGTCGTTCCTGTAGATGTACCTTATTCCAGATATTAAACATCCTTGATTACATGTTTGGGAAGAACTTGGGTTTATTGAAATTGCACGGCCGACGACGGCCAAGTTATTCGGCCGAAATATTCGGAAATAATACAAACAGTTTCACTATTGGTAATCACCGAATTACCGTGTCAAATGGTAAACGTCATTGTCGATGGGACAGAATACGTGTTTGAAAAGAAGAACATAAACTTGCTTTACGAAAACATCATTGAATGAAATTAACAGAATGCGAAACAAGACGTTTTAAACAATGCACATCATACCAGTGTACAGTGTTGTTGACACCGTAGTTGTAATTCCTTTGTAATTGTATTTGTAAAGTACCCTTGTAATCGTATTTGTAATGTACCCGTGTAATTGTATTTGTTATGTACCCTTCTGATTGTACGTGTAATGCATCCTTGCATATGTATTTGTAATGTACCTTTGTAATTGAACCTGGCACCAATAATGCGTACGTTCACCTAAAGATGTATAAGATGAACAGTAATCTTATTTGATAAAAATAATAACTAGCCGAGTTGGCCGGCGTTGCACGGGACAAAAAGGCAGCCATTGCAAGAGCTTATGACTCCTTACACTACCCAGGCATGTTTCGGTAGCGCCATGACAATTTCACGCTACAATAATTATACACAACTGCCGGTTTCACGTTTGATGTAGATCACGTACCAATGCCAGAAACTTGCTAACAATTGCACGTACTATTGTTATAAGTTCACATATATTACTTCGTAATGTCCACACCCCGGGATATTTTTTTGTAATGTACGAACCATCACCGTGGGGCCCCGGACACAATTATAAAATATTATTCAAGCGGAACTGAAGGAGATACAAGGGAACATTGTGGAGAGTCACAAACTACTTTATGTAACTGTAATGTATTAATCGACCGCTAATGTAATAATCGACCGCTAATGTAATAAATATACAGGTAATGTAATAATCGATCGGTAATGTAATAAATCGACCAGTAATGTAATAAAAATGATGATGATAATCTTTATGATGATGATGATGTTGTTAATAATGATGACGTAAAAGGTGATGATGATGGCGATAAACAATTTTGATGATGATGACAATTAAGGGGTCATCTTAGTGACGATCATAATGATGTTTATGACGATGATGATGATAACGACGGTGATGATGAGGGTGATAAATGGTTATGAAGATGAAGAAGAAGAATATGAAGACAATTAAGCGTGCTTAGTGATAATGATGATTATTTCGATGATGATGATGACGAAGATGATGACAATTACCTTTATCTAAAAAATCAAGTTCTCCAAAAGTTCAGGGATCATACTAAAAAGTGTAACTTGTCATTACAAATGAACCAGCTGATCGTCTCAATAAAGTAAGGGATCATTTAATAAAATAAGGGGTCTTCTAAAACCAGGTAAAGGACCATTTAAAAAAGCAGGGATCATTTAAAACTTATCTAGCTTACCTCCATACCATAGGTCGTCACATCGTGTCCTGTCATGGAGGCTGACCCGGAGCTAATGCCCCGCTTCCCAGCCAATATTTCGAAAGTGGTTCTCTTTCCGGCGCCGTTGACGCCGAGTAGACCGAAACTCTCGCCACCCTTGACGCAGAACGTGAGATCTTTGACGGCATACCGTCTCCGATAGGATGTGCAAGTAAAGCTGTACCTCTTCGACAATCGGAACAACACGACTGCATTCCATCCTTGTTCCTCCGTAGTCTACACATGGACAAGAAAAAAAACAAGACAAACAACTGAAGAGCTATTATAATACAAAGAACCCGAATCGTAGCTTAAATGTAGAATGTTTTCCTGCTGTTAGTTGTCGTGTCGGTCATGTAAACATTAGGTAATCGCTATTTTGTTTAGATCGCGGCGGAAACAATCACACATTACACTGAAGCTTTCATGTCAGCTTTAATTCTTACTCTTTTGTCATTTTCTTTGATCGTCAGATTTAGTATAATATTCACATCGTATATAACTCTAACATTTAGAGTTAACAACATCAAATAACATCTGCCATATTATAAGTTTTGTTTAACTTCAAAATTATGTTCACAATGATGTAAACTGCATACCATTGAAGACGATGGGAAAAGTTGACGCTCCAAGATCTCGTCGCTGTCACCAGTGACGGTGCAATCATCAGTGACTTCCAAATCGTCTCGACAAGATGGTCCAATAGGTTGCTCCTCCAAAATCCTAATGGTTCCACCAGTTACGCCCGCCTGCTCATGTGGAGGCGGTCCGACAAGTTTGTAATCCAAGTTCTCTTCGATATCATCAGCAACGTCCAACTGGCATCGACGGACGTCTGCTCTTAGTCCTCTACACATCAGCTGATGCCACAGTGTGTGGAAGACGCCATTATCAAAGAGGACGAGGAAAGTCATGGCGACAGCTCCGTGAACGGCGAGGCCAAGCAGGTTCTCACCAATTCCTTTCTTACTGAATATATGTGCCGTGAATCGGAGACACTCATCGGACATATGACAAGTCTCTGCAATCGTCCACTCTTGATTGACGAACATTATGAATGATGATGATAACGATAATAATGGCGTGTGTGTGTGTGTGTGTGTGTGTGTGTGTGTGTGTGTGTGTGTGTGTGTGTGTGTGTGTGTGTGTGTGTGTGTGTGTGTGTGTGTGTGTGTGTATGTGCGTCTGCGTGTGCGCGTGCGTTTATGTGTGTACCTGTAATTGTGTGTGCGTGCGTGCGTGCGTGCGTGCTTGCTTATCCGTGTCTGTGTATTTGTGTGTGTTGTGCGTTCGTGCGCGCGTGTGTGTGTGCATGCCTGTGGGTGTGCGTGCCTGTGTGTGTACGTGTGTGTGCGTGCGTGTGTGTGCGCGTGTGTGCGTGCGTGCATGTGTGTGCGTGTGTGCTTTTTCAATCACAATGTCGTTGAAATGCACAAACTGTCCCATTTAATAGTTACTCCACATGCGAAATGCACACATAAGTCAGTGTTCTGCCTAGGTCGAATTTGCAGGGCGTTGCGCCCTGCCCTTTTTTGGTGACGCCCTGTGTTTTTCGATACCAAAAGGAAAGCCCTGCCTATTTTACATGACGCCCTGCTATAGGTTTTTCATATTTTTTCGTGACGCCCTGCTATTTATTTCGTGACGCCGAAATATTTTGGCATTGCGGTATATTTATGTTCGCACGGCAGCCTCAGGCTCAACAGCCTCTTCCTCGTCACTGTAAGCTTGCAACCAATCAGCATGTAGATTACAAACTGACTGGTTCAAAAACAGTCACGTGCGGTACTAGTTTACACGCGGCTCAGAAACTTTCGAAAAAAATCCGATTTCCGTGATGTCTCGAATGGAGCGAAAGAAAAAGAAATATAACTTAGCAGCAAAGCAGCAACAATCCATAACTTCGATATTCGCTCCTTTAGCTGCCGTGCAGAGGAAAGTTTGGTAAAATTAATCTGAATGCGTAGAAATTCACACAGATTAAAACAGTCGCTTTGCTAAGGCTTAGCCTTGCTCTTGGCTTAAGGAATTGGGTTTATATAACGATGACGATATAACTGAACAAATAAGTGCAGCCGACCCTGGTGGGCCCGGCTATTTACACTATTGTGATATATGTTATAGTTGGCGGATTTCGTAAGTTGTTAGTGGTACTAATAGTCATTGGCCACTTGTCTAGAATGTGGGCTCACCTGTATTTTAACATAGATTTGTCAACTATTATCGGCCACCTCATGTTTTCACGTCGACAGAATTTTGGCATATTTGACACTCGTCGACGTAAAAATATGCAGTGGTGGTGTGTGCGTGCTTTGATGATACAATTGTAAATCATTTTAGGCAAAAGTTAGCCTTCAATTGTATTGAGGAAAATAATGGCACGTACCACCTCTATAATGGTAGTAACTACTAGTAAGTAGGCCTACTGGACGAGAGTAGTGATGATTGGAATGGCAACTGTTGTTTTTTAATACAGATTCAGTAGTGGCTACTAATGAGTAATTTAGTATGTCACGTTTGTTTTTGTACATATTTTCTACCGATATCACTAATGCTTTCTGTGAGTCTTCACAAAGACAGTCAGTTGGCGCCGATGAAGACGAAACATCGCAATCGACTGAAGACGGAAACACTGCAGGCTCTCCTGCTCATCAAGATTAACTGCAGTGACGCTATGTTTGAGGAGTGTGCGCCAGCAGCAGCCAAAGCCTGGTTCTCGGAGCAATGCCTGGTGCATCATGTTAGCTCTTTAGTCGCGCGTCGCAAGTGCCCTTTTAACCATTGCTCACCGCGCTCTACGTGCCTTTTTTAATGGCACCCTGCCCTTTTGAAAACCTGGGCAGAACATAGCATAAGTAAAACATGAATAAAGGTTTGTGTGCCATACTACATCCCATGCACACTATGACCTCATACTTTAATCCCGTCTCACCACTCTGACCATTGTGTACGCTAGAGCTATGGGGGTGACACGCTATTACACATGTGTATATTGATGGCTATTCCAGTGACACAAAGTTCACCTTACCAGGGCAACATGGATCGATCTCTTGAGCTGCACATTTCGCTACCTGTACTGGATCGGCACATTTCTTCTGTACCCAATAGTTGTATGAGAACACTTCGATTGCTTGGGTGAAAGCAAATCCCGGAGACAAAAATAGGCAAAGACGCATAAAAAAGTCGTCCAAATTCAAATTCAATCCGGTCTTCACAAAATTCAACAGCGAACCTAATAACAGAAAATACGACCCCAGTTCACGTGTTAAAAGTCGACACATACAATGTTGAATAGTTTCAGTGACTACGGTTATTTCACAATCGGATCTGAGCACTATGTTTTGTGTTTGACAATGCGATTAATGTATGGGTTTCTCTCCTCCATGTCATTCCCTACCTGTAGTCAAGGTAAATATGGGAAGCACGCAGATACCGATTCCTCCCTTAGACACGCACAACGATGCGATGTATGTAATTGGTAGAATGGCACACCCGAAGAGTAGGAAGATAACCAAGATATAGAAGATACAACTGCGACAGACCATACTTTGAGAATCCGTGATGGAGAATGCGAGAATGGTGCCGCCGGTCGACAGCCCCAAGACAAGCAAGTCGACAACAAATATGGCCGACCAGAACGTCGTCGGGTGCACACCGCTCATCAGCTGCAGGTGCTTCGAGCCTCTCTCTCGTTCGTCGAGCAAATAAATCAAAAAGAAGTTCGTAACGAGAAGAAACGATGGCACCAGGAAGGCCAGATAGGTCTCGACATTGTAATAAATGACGGTATACTTGGCCTTTATCTCGTTTCGCATACGTTTCTTTTCCGCGATGGCTGCCGAATAGACAGGCACTAGGTTATCGTTCTGTGTCTCGATCGAATACTCTGCGCCTACGAAGTGCTTCAGTAGTGCGTTGTCTACCAGGCTCAGACTGATCGCTGGTGTGTGGTAGACCTCATAGTTGTACATCGCGACCGCGTGAACCTCTTTACTTTTAGTGTCGTGGTCGAACTGCGCCGCCACCATATAGCCGTACGTGTACTTGTAGCTA
>OY759268.1:26291718-26359218 GCA_963662155.1 Lamellibrachia columna
TGAGGAAGGACCTTTGAAATGATACGATAAAATTGAGGAAGGATCTTTAAAATGATAAATTTGAGGAAGGACTTTTAAAATGATACGATAAATTATAAAATTGAGGAAGGGCGTTTAAAACGATACAATACTTTTGAGGAAGGACATTTAAAATGACAAGATCAATGATAACTTTGAGGAAGGGCCTTTAAAATGATACGATAAATGTAATGAAGGACCTTTACAATGATACAATAAATTTGACGAGGGACCTTTAAAATGACACGATACATTTCAGGGAGGACCTTTAAAATGATACGATAAATTGTAACAATGTGGGTATCGGTAGGTGGAGGGAGCAGGATGTTCTAAATGTGTCATTTGTGTTATGCTTATAGATACATTTTTATTATTATCATACTTACTAGTTATTGCAAGGCTGAAATTAAAAACAAATGAGGCCTTACAATTATGTTGTATTCTTTGGGAGCACAAGGTCATGCACGATAAGTACACATCTAAAACCTGTGCAAATTACCAAGGCGCAGCTGTTACACCAACTTTGCATATTCACGAGAATATACATAGAAAAAATGTGATGTGTATAAATCTATAGTAGGCTTCTTCTGCGACTATGCACAATCTAGTTACTTAAATCATCACATTGTGTTCTTATATATTCACATTTTTATTTGACATTGTAATTCCTTACTTAATTCAATAATAAAAAGCATGTATACGATTCATCACGCTATCCAGTGTAACATGGACTTTGCTGCAGCCTTTCCTCGCGCCCAATCAACTGTCAGCATTAATTGGCAACAAAACTCTGGGAAAACACTGATTCAATGTGATGATATATTTCTTTGGCAGGTAATTGATGGCGACTGGCAGATGTGGAAATCATCCGCCCCCCCCCCCCCCGTCAAACTATTCTACGTATAATAAAATGGCTCAAAATAAACGGATTACCTTTCGAAAGCAATAAGCAATATTATGCTTATTGTTTCGACAGTAAATTTAAATATGTTTATCTGGCTTGAACACAAATTATACGTAGTATGTTTATATGCCGTCGATGTAGTAGTTAACTGTTTTAATGCAATGTTTACCGGAAGGTGTGAACTTACGCAACACCTTCATCATTACTCAAGGACTAACGACGTTCTGCAGTATGAACTTTATGAATTACGAATGTATTACGCATACCACTGATTATATACACCAGTGGCGCCGCCCCCATTTCACTACTGGCACGACTTACATTTCTTCATTTTCAAATTCTGCACATCATTACTTCATTTGGTAAACTCCTAATTTTGGTCAACAAATAACTCAATTTCAATTGCATACAATTGTGGATGATGCATTGAAAATATGCACAGGAACAAAATGACATTCGTTTTTTGTGTGACGCTATGTTACGTCTACTCAAGTGCGCAGTAGCAGTGACATAACATGTCGTAAACAACAATTCAGCCAACCAGTCATTTATGCCACTCCGCAACTGTACATTTTGAATTGATAATCAATTTGTCGCATTGGTGACATCCAGAGTGGCGCCACTGTCGGGGAGTGTGACGTGAACTTACACAAAAAGGGAAGTACCATGGCTGTGGAATACCGCACTTGCCAGGGAAAACTGCATCGATGTATATCGCAATTATAAAGTAGAGAAAACTATTGACAAAGAACATGATGATTAAATGCAGCATTGTAAATTTCTCTTGGACAGTAACGTGGTGATGAATGGCGCTCCATTCAAGAGTGGCACCTGAAATACGACGAACAACAACGTCTTACACGCAGCTCCAATATATAAATAACAAGTAAAATATTTCCTAGGAAATCTCATCATCCCGACAACAGTTACTAAACAAAGCTTTAAATAAAACATTGAACAATACAAAACAAAATTAAGAGTCAAAGTCTATGGCACATTAGACCAAATTTGGTCATTGTCGTTTGAGCCACACTAATTTTACTAATTAAAAAAATATACTGATACATTATATTACAAAAAAAATGTTTATCATAATTATTGCACCATTACTGAAGCTTGCAGTGGTGTATCAAGATGCATAATACGTGAAGCATTTTCCACAACAGTATCTAATCTTTATATTTCATGAACTATAAAACATCAACGTCACACGTTATCTACATGTATGCATTGGTGGTCATACCCACTACTCATTTGTCACTTTTATTACATTTTGTCACTTTTATTACATTATGGAATAAACAACAGCTAACTGTTCAGCCTGTTACGTAAGCAATATGTTTTTTTTTTTTGCGAAATTGAGAAAAACACTCGCCTGTGTCTTGAAAAACGTATATTAGGCGCACTGCATACACCCAAGCAAATTGGAAGTTCATGTAGGAAGTCAACTCCATAAAGAAACCACTTGGATATTCGTCTTGTGCAATTATGGTATGCGCGACCAAACCAACGCAAACCACGGCTGCCACGCAAGTCGCTGTGGCCGCTGCAGTGACAAGGCGACAACCCAATAATACAAATATCAGTTATAATGCAACAAGTACACCACACAGCTGTATGTAGTAAAGTAATACGTATTCCACATTCAGTACTGTCAGTATTAATATACTAGGTCCACCATACCTAGCAATACAACATACCAGTAGAAACATAGCAAGGCCACCATACCTAGCAAAACAAAATACCAGTAGAAATATAGCATGTCCACCATACCTAGCAATACAAAATAACAGTACAAATATAGCAAGTCCACCATACCTAGCAATACAACATAACAGTACAAATATAGCAAGTCCACCATACCTAGCAACACAAAATACCAGTAGAAATATAATATGTCCACCATACCTAGCAATACAACATAACAGTACAAATATAGCAAGGCCACCATACCTAGCAAAACAAAATACCAGTAGAAATATAGCATGTCCACCATACCTAGCAATACAACACAACAGTACAAATATAGCAAGTCCACCATACCTAGCAATACAACATAACAGTACAAATATAGCAAGTCCACCATACCTAGCAACACAAAATACCAGTAGAAATATAATATGTCCACCATACCTAGCAATACAACATAACAGTACAAATATAGCAAGTCCACCATACCTAGCAATACAAAATAACAGTACAAATATAATATTTCCACCATACCTAGCAATACATATTTCAGTAGTAACATAGCAATTACGTTATATTAAGTAATATATATACTAATCGTGATACAACAAGTACTGGATGATGTCACACTATGTCAGGGGTGTGTCACGTGACACTGATGTATGTCACATTGTGTCTACAGTTAGACACATGACACTGGATGACGTCATATTATATTTCTTTCTTCTGTTCACTTTATTCCTGGCCGCCGAGTCTGTGATCGCAGCAAACGAAGCAAATCATATATGAGATATGTACATGATTCCCAGTGTACGGTGGCTGCGGCTATAAGGAAGTGTTACATTTACAAACACACTTCTGAGAGAAGTAGGCAGCTTACCATTTCTGAAGAAGCAACTCACGAGAATACCGAAGGAAAGCGAAGAAAACACATATGCGTACATAAGGGAAAATATTAGTGAAGGGTCGGCATTGTCGAGAATAGGCCGCGACGCGATCGTATGCAAATCAGATTCCTCGGCGTATTTGAGGGTCACGGGGACACACGATATGGCCGTGGTGACAGAGACAGTTACGATTAATGCAATAGCATAATCTATGAGCCACGTGAGCCGCTGAACCCACGTTTTCACTCCGACCAGTTTGAGAAATATCTGAAACAGACAACATGTTAACTAGCAGAGTAACTCGCCGTCATCAAATTGTCAGATTACGTGCTGACTGTCAAACCAATTCGTCAAGTAACGTCAACAAATTGTCTATATGACCGCCATCCAAGTGATTGCTAATATGAAATACAATGATTGAGTGATTTCAGAACCTGTCACAAAGCAACACGCACGCACGCACGCACGCACGCACGCACGCACGCACGCACGCACGCACGCACACACACATATATAAATATATATATATATATATATATATATATATATATATATATATATATATATATATATATATATATATATATATATATATATATATATATATATATATATATATATATATATATGTATATATGCATACAGATAGATATAGACTAGATAGGCTATGACCACTTAATTAACTATTACGTGCATCGGCCATATTGGAGCTCCAAAACAAAACGCTAAACGTTATTTGTCCTGGTATCGTTCCAACTGAGATGGCTCAAATAATGTTATAGTTTCCGTGTGCAATCTGAATGACAACGTACCTGTGTATCTGAAAACATAAATATATAAGTACATACGGCACACTTTAAATACATTCAAACCAATTATAAAATACGTTTTTTGTAGTTTTGATTTTCCATATTTCGTTTAGTGCGCTAAGCATTGTGTGAATTTTTTTATTACGAGTACCTTTTGCAAAACCGTTATACATAAGCGAGGCGAAATATCATCGACGCGGATTTCCGCTCATTGCCGAAAACTTGCCGACATGACTTGCGTAATCGTCAACGACAGTATTAATTTATCGAAAGTAGTCACTACAAACAACTACACTGTAATTCTATGGATTAAGTATATGAGACAATGTTAGTTATTTATATTTCATATATTATATAAACAGGTTACATAGATTGTTGCTAATATCACCATTCGTAGCAAACCCAAAACGTTAAACGCAAGACATTAAACAAATTATTTTGTATATAGATATAGTAGCCTTAGGCTTAGCGTAGGATCAGTGGAGTCTGGCTGACGCATTGAATTGTTTTTTTTAAGTAGCTACATGATTTTAAAGAATTGCTGAGGTTTACTTTCACGGTTACGTGCGTCGGCCATGCTGGAGTTCCAAAATGAGTCATCGTTGCGAGGGACATCGAGTAAACTTCCGTGCAGTGTTCCTTTAGCGAAATGCCTGCGAGATACATAATATGCAATAAAACAAATCCATCGTCAAGAATAGATGTAACCTCCCACAGCTACTCAAGCTTATATTACGAATCACGTATTTTGCTACAACGTTAACAATAATGTTGTTGTTGTCTTTGTTGACATGTTAACGTCGTTGTTGTCAATATTATATTTAGTGGCACTGCCACACGCAGTATTATATTAATATTGGTATTGCTGATCAACACACGCTTTCATTTGTTGTAGCTATGTTATTATATGTATGTTATATCTAATAAGTATTCAAGTTAAAAGCAATGTAGCAATGACATGCTGCGCCAATATTTAAAAAAAAAACACAAGGTATGGTGGTGGAGTGTTCACCTTTTGTGCTAGTGGTTGTAACACTAACTAACTCGTACTTTTAATGCACATTTTATTTTGAAGTATGTTGCGATATCATACTTCTTATTACAAATTTAAATATAAAATGTATAACATTTTTAACCATTATTTTCTCACATAAAACATACTAGTAAATTAATATCACATGGATGTCTGTCCATTGTAATGTAACACTATTTTTGACTGAAGGTTTCCGAAAGACCCAGAAAAACAGCATAAATGGGTAGTTGTTGCATATCAGACATATAGTATATATAAATATATATATATATATATATATATATATATATATATATATATACATATATATATATATATACACATATATACTTTATGTCTGATATGCAACAACTACCCATTATATATATATATATATATACTATATGTCTGATATGCAACAACTACCCATTTATGCTGTTTTTTTCTGGCGGGCGGGCCTGCGTGCGTGCGTGTGTGTATATATATATATATATTTATATATATATATATATATATATATATATATATATATATATATATATATATATATGTATATATATATATATATATATATATATATATATATATATATATATACACACGCATATATACATATATATATATATACACACACACATACATGAATATATATATATATGTGTACATATATATATATATATACACACGTGTATATATATATATACACACATACACGCCCGCCCGCACGCACGCCCGCCCGCCCGCTCGCACGCACGCACGCACGCACGCACGCACACACACACACACACATTGCATTGAGTAACTGGTCACTGTATAATTTACAAAAAAAGATTAACATGTCAGCACAATAACACTATTAAAAAAATTATGTAACCCACATTTTATTTTTAAATATGCAACTTAAAACGCAGCAGTGATGAACCTGCCTCACCATCGAGTACCGCGAAAATACCACGTCTGCTGTGCGCTGTTCTATGACTGTGTGTGTGTGTGTGTGTGCGTGCGTGCGTGCGTGCGTGTGTGCATGCATGCCTGTCTACCTGCGTGCGTGCGTGCGTGCGTGCGTGCGTGCGTGCGTGCGTGCGTGCGTCTACTATGCTCAACATAACGAGTTTTAATGCATATGATAGTGGGATGGCTTTGACCTCCGTTAACACAATGCAAAAGGAAGTATTACTATAAAGCGGCAAAGGTGGCGTGTGCGAATGAAGCGGACAGGGCTGCTCTCCGATTTACTCTAATTTGTAGATGATCGATTTGTGTTTAATATATGGTCAGGGCTGCGGAAATAAAATTGAACGTGTTAATTATTCTACGCGGAGGCATACGTTTGTTACATCGTTGTTACATACGTTTGTTACATCGTTACTTGCTAACCACAAGAACACCCCTGTGTCCATTGCATATACGTGATATGATGAATTGTCAACGTTTCAAATTCGTATGACTTATGTAAGCGATACTTGATATTTAATGATATTTAAATTTATTTGATTACCATCGTCATTGTTAGCATACACCCCCCAGTCCATCAAACGCACCCGCTGTCTTGATTCATCAGCCCACAACTACCAAACATATTTTGACTTAATAATTGACTTAGTGTATTAGTCATCCCGCCACACCTTGGCAAATATATCTTCATCAGTTTAGTTAACTATGCCACCTGCCCTCCGTTTATCCATTGAAAATGAAACTCAATCTGCACACTCATTTAAGATTTGGCACTACCCTAAAATTAAGCAGCGATATAGTGCTACTAAAGGCAATATCAGCGTTATCCGTGCATCATGTTTATATAATAGAAATATAAATAACATATTCCATAGAATGGTCCATTCAGTTGTTTGTAGTGACTACTTTCGATAAACTAATACTGCCGTTAACAATTACGCAAGTTATGTCGGCAAGTTTCCGGCAGTGAGCGGAAATCCGCATCGTACTCTAAAAATCAAGGTAATTTATCAGTGACACTTCACACAGTTGTTTTACATGATCTATCTACTCGTTTAAGTATAATGGTTTTGCAAATGGCACTCGTAATAAACATTTATTCTCACATTATGTAGCGCACTAAACGAAAGATGCGAACTAAAAACTACAAAATTAAGTCTTATATAATTGGTTTGAATGTATTTAAAATGTGACATATGTACTATATTTATGTTTTCAGATACACGTGTACGTTCTCAATCAGATTGCGCACGGAAACTATAACATTATTTGAGCCATCTCAGTTGGAACGATACTTGAATGAAAACGCTGGATAACCCAGGACGATTAACGTTTGGCGTTTTTACGCTGTTTTGGAACTCTAAGATGGCCGCGGCATTTGCACTTTTACGCCATTGCGTAACATAGACAATAGCCTCTCTAGTTTATATATCTCTCTATGCGTATATGACTATATACATACGTATATATATAAATATATATATATATACACGTATATATATATACGTATATATATATATATATATATATATATATATATATATATATATATATATATATATATATATATATATATATATATATATATATATATATAATTTTATTATATATATTACATATATATATACATTATATATATATATATATATACATATATATATATATATATATATATATATATATATATATATATATATATATATATATATATATAGTTAGCAATCAACATATTTGTTTTTATAAACTATGTTATTCCTATACTCAAATCATCAAATAAACAACCCACAATAGTTGTTAATTGCTAGGTGTTACCATTTCATCATTATTAATGCATACTTTATAATTTTAAATGACGCATACAAAATGTTGACTTTGTGAATTTTAACGTAATCCAAATATTGTATTAATGTTGAAACGTATTAATTTTAGGGGAGTTGCATAGCTATGGAAAGGGCATTAGTGCAGTATTTTCATGTTTTGTTGTTGGAAATTTGTTCAAAATACAAAATTATTTAGATATGCCAAGCGGTAAGTGTTTATATAAGATTTTATTTTAATTAACTAGGTTTAGCAAGATTGCCATCCTAGGCAAAGGCTCATATAGCAAGTGGACACAGAAGCCATTGGCTGTCAACCTTGTTTTAAGTAAAGATAATACAAACGTGTAAATATATCGATATTCTAAATGGTAAGGGTTGATTTAAGTAAAGCTAATACAAACGTACATTCATCTTCATCTCCTTTTCGTACGTGACATCCTTGGTAATCAGGCAAATATATAACATAAACGTAAGTATTATGAGACGGACGTAAGTGGTTTGTAGTATCCTTCCTATGGAACGAAACAATTCAACACTTACAAGTGCGAACATATGTGTTATCATAATCATTAACTCCCGTTATAGGTCCTTCCTCAATTCGATTTCTTTCGCTAGTCTTCCTTGAAAATAATTTCTCGAAATATTGAACCTGTATCGTCTACGACATGTCAGATATTTTGTACAAATGCATTAGTTAGTTTCGGTGAAATCGTGGGATAAATTGTTAGACTATTTTAGAGCAGTCCGGCTTTATATATTATAACACAAGTTACACAGAACACAAGTTATACAAAACACAAGTTATACATGACACAAGTTTCACATGACAAAGTTACACATGGCATAAGTTACAAATGGCACAAGCTACACATAACACAAGTTATACATAATACAAATTATACATAACACAAATTATACATAACACAAGTTTATTCACACGTTCGAAAGTTGCCCAATCTAACGAGCAGAGTGGATTGTTTCGATTATTTTAGTATTAGGGGGTCATCCATAAAGAACGCCACGCTCAGATGGGTGGGGTGTCCATATAGGTGTTACGGAGCGTTACATGGGGGCAGGGGTGTCTTGGCAATAGTTATGTTCGTTATTAAAAAAAAATTGTTCTGCTCGTCTATCTGTCGATATCAGACTGGTGATATTGATTGCTTTGCCAGTTTGGGGTATATTTAAATTGAATTCCAACAAAAAAGGAAGGCGTCGATGGATATTTATCTGATAATGTTGTGTATCATGGTAATCTGGCAAACTCGAACTACCAAGTTATCCCGTCCGGAAGATGGGCATTTTGTTAGTACTGATAACACACCTAATAAGAAACC
The DNA here is from genome assembly GCA_963662155.1 of Lamellibrachia columna. Taxonomy (NCBI): domain Eukaryota; kingdom Metazoa; phylum Annelida; class Polychaeta; order Sabellida; family Siboglinidae; genus Lamellibrachia; species Lamellibrachia columna. The sequence continues at coordinate 26,301,149 of OY759268.1, forward strand.
GCATGTCGAAATTACCTGGATCGTAAACTACTTCATACGGTGGATGTGGAAAGCGATGCATGTTCACTTTGAACCTGCTCGTGTTTACTGAGGGTTTATGCTGGTCAATAATGCCCATATCGATGCGATGTTGCAGGAACAAGAATCCGTGGTCAAAATAATCTGCAAACATTCCCAGATTACAAGAGTGAACGTTATTTTTTCTAAAGGCCACATGAACAATTTTACGGTACATGCCAATTATGTAGATCAACCCTGACTTTCTGTTAACTGAATTATATTTAATGTTGTCATAGCAAGGAAACATGATTACATTCAATGTCACTCCCATATCCGCATGTCATACCATATGAGCGTGTTCTGGCTGATGCATTAGTGTTTAATTTAATGTTGATTATTATTCTTTTAGTTAGCTACAGCAAACATGGGTGTGACTGCATGCACTTCATCTTGGGTCGCGACACTTTTCCTCGCTACTGCTCTGGCACAAGGGATGCTGCAGGTAACCGTTTTTATACTTTGTTTTGTTTCTTCGAGAAAAGGCAGACTTTTGTACAGATTCTTTTCAACTTCAACATATATAGTTCAGATAAGGTATTTGACCTGGACGATTACCAATTAGTGATGAATTACTTGAACATTGTTTCGTCGTAGCAGCACAAGCATAAACATTTGCAGCAGCAAAGACACATTAGTAGGATGTTAAGCAATACTTCCTGAAACGTACCTCCCCTTTCATATGGCCTAGGATCAGGGTATTTCATAAATGGTATCCAACAATAGGTACGTGATATTTCGCCATCTGACTGCATTCTTATTGTATACTTGATTTTTGGTGGTAGCGTGAAACCATCCGATTTTAAGTTCGTGAAAACAACACCTCCGATGACGTCACATACCAAGTCTGTGCAGACATTCTGGTATTCTGTTATCAGCTTATCTTCGTTTGGAAAACCTGTCAACACTAAATAAACATGTTATACTGTTAAACCGAAATGGCGTTTTCTTAAATGAACAATAGTTTAGTTACCACAGTGGCTAACTTTAATTGCGTACAGTAAAACGTCATGTAGACTATCGGTTGATTTTAGAACTGCTTTGAATGTTTGTAAATAATTACAGTTAGCATTTAGTATTTTAATGATTACTTACAGCAAGTACTTAAACTTACACAAAACAGACACATATCAATATATAATATATTGTTCGTTTTTGGTGTGAAGAATTCGCTATGTTATTAATTTGTTTAAATCAATGCAGTATAGTATTATTAAAGTGTCAAATATATAAGGCAAAGTGACTATAAATCATAAAACAAAAAAATTATGTATTTTCTTGAAGGCGATTTTAATAGGTCAAAGGATTAATGTATGTTAACAAGGTAATTAACATTAATGACGATATTTGCAATCAGGATATCGTGTGTTGCTGATGGCAGTCTTACCTAATTTATGTTGTAGGTCTTTGTTTATATACGCCATAATATCTCTTGTGACTTGGACATCAGGCGAATAGTACACAGTAAGTCGCCTGCTGTTACAGTGTGAGCTCATTTGATTGCCATGCTTGAAACACAAATCTAACTTTTCAGGTAGCCACGATTCAACGTCTTTAGCAGCGATCATTAATCCACTCTTCAGTGAAAATACGATTATTAAGGGAAACAACGTCGGCATGAATAATAAAAAGCATGTAGTGATGGGCTTCCTTCGATTAATTTTGTAGTTCTTCCATGTGAGTGCCCAGAACTGTCGCCATATCAGGCCCATCACTGCAACACACACTGCACTGAATGATTGTGGAACACGTGACGCATGTCACGCATGTGCATTGTTTCTGACACTACCAGACAGTAGCAGTGCTGGCATTGAATTGTCATGCCCATGCCCATGCCCATGATGGTTTGAGAAATGGGGAATGAATAACTAACCAAAATATGAAGTCATGAACTAAACTAGAGTTGAGACCCATCAGCCCCTTAGATTGGCGGGCTGAGCTCGTCGTGGCCAAGCAAGAATTTTTATTGACGGAAATTGATTATCAAAAACTCTAACGTCACTGCCACTGACGCTGTCAGTGGTCCTTTTCAACAATATGTCACGGGCACGGCCACGGCACGGGCCACGCCGTTTCCGGAAACTGCTACGGCCTCTGCTCTAATCATTATTGCCTTGTATGGTAGGGTACCTCATCATCGATACATCGATACATACACATTCCTCGCATTTTAGTTGTAAATTTGCCATGCGTATTTAGTTTGCATTGCGTCTGACAACTGGTACCTACTCTACTCTAGATTAGTCTAGTAGTCTAGAGTAAAGTAAAGATGCGAGACCTAAAAAACATACACAGTCACAGCCAGTTTCAGTTGCGGTACTTGCTATCAATGTAAATCATAACTAGAATATCATCACATACACAGGTTCTGCGTTTGACTAGACCATTCATATACCAACCAAACGATGCAATTACAACATGACAACACCAGTCATTTTGTACTGACCTTGCTTGTTCACTCGAAAACGATAATGCTGATCAACGTTTTCCTCGGCTTTCAACACTGCACTTTGCGAGGAATGATGGGAAGGGAGCATTCAATATTTCATTTGAAAAATAATTTATCACCGATTTCATCTCTGAAATCCATTAATAAAAATAGTATTATCTTAATGGCAATTAGCTTAATAGTAATTGTTTGTGGCGGTGGTTACACAGTACTAGAGAACCATATTGTGGGGGCTTAAAGATTGGTTCGTTGCAGCTAGAAGTTTGAGTACCGGCTCATTCATTAAATTGTCAAGTCAAATCTTTGCCATTGCCTTGGCATTGGCATTGCCATTCACTCAATGCCATGGCGTCACATTATATTCGTCGACCAAAATAGCTTCGTTTCCCTTGTCCTATATTTAGTTTGTTGGCGTGACTCTCGCGTCACATGGTCGAGGAAAAAGCCAAAATACTTAGTATGCAGATTATGTGGTCGAACTTATTTACCTTCAATGAATGTCTTCTTTACATTATGGGCGCGGATTTTTTTATTCCTATGGTAAGGAAGTTTTTGTAATAATCTAAAGAAGAATTTTAAATGAATAAAAAAGAACAGTACAATAATTACTTAGATTCAAAATGATGTGTATATTATTGTAGTGCACAGCTGCCGTTTCTCGGGAAAATGTGGGCAACCTGACCATAGGCAAAGAGATAGCTGTAGACGTTATCTATATCTATGAACCTGACATTGTGCGCACTAATTTATTATGTTTTGGCTTTCAGAATCTACGGTATGTGGCTTCGCTTGAACGAGTTTCTAAAGACCGTTCGAAGCATCGTAATCCGTTGACATCCGTATTTCTGCAGTGAAATAATTGCATGTTCTGTTGATAACAGTTATTACAAATGTATTAGGTTTGTCCATGCGTCAACATTTTTATGTTAACAATTACGAAAAGTTAATTTTGGCAAGATTATTTGACAGCGTCATGGTACGTGTCATTTGCAATACTCAAATATGAAATCGATTCAAAGAATCGTAATCCGAGCAATCCACATTTCAACAATTAATTGCTGGCACGTTTTGTTTATGACACCTGTTATATACGTATTTGTGTAGTTTGTGCATCAGTATTTACTACTTGTTATGCCAGAAATGACGTTTTACTGGGTTTTTGCTGGCGTTTTACTGCATACCTTTTTTACTGATTATATAAATTGTAAATTGTAATACCTGGTGTGAGTTGTGTAGTGTTTCTAAGGCATGCATTGAAAATTAATACTTTATTATGAATAAAAAATAATTGTTGTGTATTTGTATATACCTATGTTTGGTCGTCTTTCAGTGCTCACTATTAATAACCAAGCTGCAAATACTTATATACTTTTCACTTTAATAGTTGATTATGTATCGTTTTCCTTACATATTCGCCACTATTTTTTTTTCGTTAATTTTAATTTGTAGTTACCATTTATGCCAACTTGAATGTTTTCTTAATTATCGTTGTTTTATTTTAGCATTTTAGATTTTAGAAGATCCGGTTTGTGTTCGTGTTCGTGCAAGATTTTCTGTTTTACAATGTACTTTTCTTATTTGTAAATGTTATCTGATATAATTATTCAAATGTATTCTGTGTTACAGGTAAAGGTATTCAACGGCAACTTGTGTGTACAGACCTCAGCTAGTTTGTGATTCATATGGATTAAAATCGGCACCAATGAATCGAATGATGAGAACCTTGGATACAACTGTTGCAACATCATATAAAAGACTCCATATGAAGACAACTATTCCTTTCTTCAGTGGCATTTTGGTATAGATTAATCGTCCATTGATGAGCGATATCAAAGTGATCAATTCAGGTTTTGACAAACGTGCTGGTGTCTACGATAGCCATACACACTTACACATAAAAATTATTGCCATACACTCATCTAACATAATAAACAAAATCATGAACTTGAAGCTGAGACACTGTGCTTGTGCTGCATGGATCTAAATATTTTGTGCAGCAAAATCTCCAAGCGGACTCTGCTTAATGGCTGGTGGCTGCCTAGCATAAAGAAGAAGAAGAAGAATACTATACGAGTCGTGTATGAGTTGGGGACTTCGTAGCGGACATCAATATATGTGAGAGTCCCATCAAGAACGTTGTAGGTTGCGGGACGAACGAAGACGATACAGGACACGAACACTTTCCCAACGGTGCGCAACTCTTCCAAGCGCAGCATATGTCCGAGCCAATTTCAGCGGCGGCGCAGCAGCAACGTTGCGTAGGTCACACCACGAAGCCGTAGTTTCAGTACCCACACCTACACTATTTAAAAATAAAACCATTAAGCTACAGTTCGCCAAATGTAGTAGGAATCACATAATTGATAACTAAATCGAAAGGAGGGTGCAATTTTCTCCAATGTATTTATTTGTGTACCGGTCATTGGTGCTTCCACACAGTTAACGTCCACAACAAACGACCTCTAATTAAACGGTTAGAAATTCAATTACGTCTTAAACATATCAATTAAGCGAAAGAGGTGCTGGCGATAACCACATCGTGTAGACGTGAGTGCGTACTGCGCGTGATTCTATCATAAGCATGGCGTGTTTGCTTCATTCTGCTTTCGTCTGAAGATGTTCTTGACTAATGCAGTCACTTGACCGCGTTGTGTTTGTGTCCCTGCTTCGTCGTCGTCGGCGGCGGCGTCTTCTTCTGCTTCTTCTTGTTAGTCATCTTGACTTCCCCATTCTTGGCTATGCGTCGCAATTCAGGACAATAACGTTCTCGTTGCGGTTTGGGAACACTATTCTTCCTGTGTCTGCCTGGCGCAGCTGCACTTCTTTCCGGTTTCGTTAATAACGCATCTTTAGTGTTTCGTCTGCGTTTCTCCGGAACTTCAACACGCTGCGTCGGTTCCTTGTGTCGCGTTCTGTCGATAACAGCTTGGTCTGTCGCTTTTGAGTTTTTAGTCTTTCTTTCCATGTCTACAGTGTCCTTTGTCGCCAACGGCCATTGGGGAGTCTCCTTCGTTGGAGACATGGGTGGCGGATTACCCGATCTTCTCACTATAAGAGCTGTTCTCTCGTTCATCGCGCTTGTTTCTGCTGCTGCTGCTGTTCCTAAAACATTTTAAAATAAGTTTTCATAATAGAAACGCCCATTGCATGTCTAAATCTGCGAACTAAGATCGCGAAGCGGTAATTACTGTCAAACAGTTTGTATTGCAAGAGTTACGTGAACACAGGATATGTGTGATAGAGAAAATACAAAAGAAAGGAGATGCATATTAGAAAGAGATACATATTAGATAAACTGAGAAGACTAAGAACCCCATTGTTCGGGCTATACGTAGGAGAGCCGACGATGCTATAGACAAGGCTGCAGGTAATGAAATGATAAGATTGAGGTCGCGATGCGGGACATGGAGGTGACAGACGTCGAAAAGAAAGTCACGATGGACGTTTCGTCGTGGCGGACAAAGATGTGAACGGTCAATCTTTTTAGAGAAAACTATGTTGAAGGAATATGACGACGATGAGATCCAGGAATGTCGGATTTTGCATGTGCGTCATAAAATAGTCTATTTACGAATTTCTCATGACATTTCAAGAAAATAATACTGCCCGTTTGCGATATCTAATTACACTTATTGTAGTATCTGGTTGAATTTTACAATACTTGATAAGGTTAGTAAACCGAGTAATGAGTGTATAGTGTAAATGTAAAGAGCTCAGTGACGCCGTAGATCGCCTGGCAAACGGGAAAGTCGCGGGAAGTGACGGCATCTCCCCAGAAATCATAAAGTGTGCCAAGCCTGTGTTGCTCACCAAACTCCGTGAACTTCTCTGCCAGTGCTGGTGGGAGGAGGGTACAGTGCCTCAAGACATGCGAGGTGCCATCATCACCACCCTGTACAAAAACAAGGGTGACAGCGGCGACTGTAACATTGTCTTCATCGATCTGACCAAGGCCTTCGACCTTGTTAGTAGGCGTGGCCTGTTCCAACTACTGGAAAAGATCGGCTGTCCGCCAAAGCTGCTGAGCATGATCACAGCCTTTCACAGCAACATAAAAAGCACAGTGCTATATGACGGAGCAGTCTCATACGCTTTCCCCATCAAAAGCGGAGTCAAACAGGCCTGTCTCCTCGCGCCCACCCTGTTTGGAATCGTCTTCTTCCCCGTATTGTATCACGCCTTCAGAACCTCTGAAGACTATATTTACATTTACACCAGATCGGACGGCAAGCTCTTCAACCTAGCCCGCCTGAAAGCAAAGAGTAAGATCTGCAAAGTCTTCATTCGTGAACTTCTCTTTGCTGATGATGCTGCACTTACGTCCCACTCCGCAGAGAACCTTCAGAGACTGGTAGAAGGTTTGCTCATGCCTGCAAAGAAATTGACCTGATCATCAGCATCAAGAAGACGAACATCATGGATGTCCGCAACGCTCCATCCACCAACGAGCACACCTTAGAAGTTGTCCAAGACTTCGCCTACTTGGGCTCAACCATCAACAGCAATCTGTCCACTGATGTCGAGATCAACAAACGCATCGGAAAAGCTCCTTCCGGCAGGTCAAGACTGACCAATAGGGTGTGGTTAAACGGCGTACTCACACTGAACACTAGGGTTCAAGTGTACAAGGCATGTGTCCTCAGCATCCTGCTGTACGGCAGTGAGACATGGACGACGTATGCCAAGCAGGAGCATCGCCTCAACACATTTCACCTACATTGCCTCGGGCGCATCCTTGGCATCACATGTTTGGATCACATCCCCAACACAGTAGTGCTCCAGATGACAAACATCCCTAGCATGTATGCTCTCTTCAGCGAGCGTCGCTTGCGATGGCTCGGCCACGTGAGCTTAAAATAGGCTCTATACCAACAGGCCGTCCGATGCTTCGTTTCAAGTATGTGTGCAGACGTGATATGAAGGCCTGCAACGTCAATACAACATCGTGGGAGACAACTACCGTAGAACGCGGGATATGGCGCGTGAGAGTGATGGAGGGAGTGAATGCCAGCGAGGAGAAGCGAAGCACAACCTGGATGGAGAGGCGACAACAACGAAAGGATCGTGAAAACAGAGCACCAGTTCTGCCATCCGCCTAATATGTCAAAAGGACTGTCACTCCAGAACTGGTCTGCTCAGTCACAGCAGGCGCTGTCCCATCAACCACTGACTATCCAGACGCAGAACCTATTGTCTTTCCAGACAGATAGGCCTATATAATACTGCCGGTTTGCGATGTCGTCGGAGATTAATTGCGTTGGTATTGAGCTTGCGCATGCGCATGCGCATGTGTATTTTTTTTGTGGAACATGGGCCCGTTAAAAATGCAAAATAAGTGTGTGTGCGTTCGTGTGTTTGTGCGTTTATTCATGCGTGTGTGTGGCTTTATATAAAAAAGTTAGAGCCTGCACACACGCACGCACGCACGCACGCACGCACGCACGCACGCACGCATGTTTATGTTTACTAGTGAATGAGTGAATGAGCGAGCGAGCGGGTGAGTGATTTATATAAAAAGTGTTTTAAATGTTAAATACAATTACAACACGACGTTATTCTACATATTGACGGACACATGCGTCCGTATTCTGGTTTACATGTGACAATACGTACGTGAGTTGCGAAACACATGACACACAGAGGTGAGAAGGACCAGTAGAATGAGAGGCACGACAACGAAAGTCAGTATCTTTCGCACTATGCGTCGCTTCACCGCGTTGACGCCGGTGCGTGGCGGCACTGCGGTGGCCGGAAGTGACGTACCGGAAGTGACGTTTCCCGCCATGTCGTTCCTTGATGAGCCGTTATGTGCACCACCAGCTGACGTTGTTGCATTGAAGTTCACAGCTGTTGGGTGGAACGCCGTGTTTAGCAGCAGTTGGAGAAGGTGTCATTGATTGTATGAAACGATGCCTTTATTTATGTACGGGATTAGTGAAGTTAAATCCTCACCGAAACCCAGCGCCTAAGATTAATCGTACCTTCAGTGAAGTCCACTGCAATGCTAATATCAATCTATTAATCATTAATCATTTAAAATGATAATCAACTAGATCAATTCGTTGATTCAGGTGAGCGCAATAATAGCCTAATGGAATAAGTATGCGGCATTTTATGCCATTAGCCTACGTAGGGGTAGTTAACAACTGTCAACATTTACATATTACTACATAGCGTAATAAGGAGTGGAAAGGCAAACTACGTGTGTAACAAGGTCACCCAACCTGTTTCATGGCATTACAGGTGTAACCAGGTCATCCAGCCTATGCCATGACATTACAGGTGTAACAAGGTCATCCATCCTGTTTCATGGCATTACATGTGTAACCAGGTCATCCAGCCTATTTCATGGCATTACATGTGTAATAAGGTCATCCAGCCTGTTTCATGGCATTACAGGTGTAACAAGTTCATCCAACCTGTTTCATGGCATTACAGGTGTAACCAGATCATCCAGCCTATGTCATGGCATTACAGGTGTAACAGGGTCATCCAGTCTGGTTCATGGCATTACAGGTGTAACCAGGTCATCCAACCTGTTTCATGCCACTTCACAAGTCCAATGCTGAGTTCGAATGCGCTCGTGTTTATCAGTTCACGACAGTTCACAGAAGAGAGAGAGAGAGAGAGATAGAGAGAGAGAGAGAGAGAGAGAGAGAGAGAGAGAGAGGTCGTGAACTCTATATACCTGTCGTGAACGCGTATTCACGAGAAGTCCGAGCGCATTCGAACGTAGCATTAGACTGATTTTTGTTTGGGGGGGGGGGAGAAACGATGGTGATCCGGTATCATATGGCATAGCCATGCATTTATTCATATACCATGTCGTGCCTAGCGTTTTATAAACAGGACACTATAATACCTCATCAACAAAAATGGCAATTACTGTCATATTGAATATATGTGGTCAAGTGATGTATTTGAACAATTCAATTCACTATTGTCGAAATATCCCTATTTGTACAAAACGTTCTAATTAACAGAACCTCCTCCCCCTCTTCCGAATCATCAATACTTTAAAATGTCGATAATATTCAAGATTGACAAATACATCAATATAACAATGTTATGACACAACGCATGCATAAAACATACAACAATAACAACCACCAGAATATGTTCGCAAACATTTACCTCCAAAAATTACGTTAAAGCTTTGCGGTTTTTTCTCTAACAACTAAATGGTATCATATTGATGATTATTTTCCTCGAAGTTGTGAATATCTAAGATGTTGGACTGTATTAATGCGCCGCGCCATCAACGGTTACGCAATTTAAAACAAATGTAGTTTTCTGACACTTTAACCTCGCGCCGCTACGTGACGTAACGGTGGTAAGATTTCGTAAGCGAAAGACATTATAACAAATAGTACGCGGGCTTTGAATTTCCTCCCCTTTTTACGCTTTGTCCGAATATGTCGACAATTGTGAACAGGCCCCGTACCGGGTACTCGGAAACGCAGGGTGGCTGAAAGTCCGCCCAGGGGGTTGACTGCCTTCACGGCAATCACGTAGCAGCGACCGGCGACGTCGGGCGTTATTGACATCGTACGGCCCGTTTCGATGGCGCTCAGTGTACCCGAGTCGAACCAGCTGATGGTTGCAATCGGGTTACCGTCCGTGTTCGCTGTCACAGTGTCACCGACGTCGTAAGTTCGTCTCAACGGAGTCAATTTCAGGAACGTGGGCGCGTCTGAAGTTATAAAGGTAAAGGTATGTTCATATATAGCGTTGTATCTAGTTATTGGGTCTGTTCAAAGCGCTTCATAGAGCACCCCTGGCAGACCTGTTCCTTCCACCGCTAACAAGACTTCTGTTGGAAGCATTCAGCCACGCTGCAATTATTTTGCGAAGACTGTTCGTTCACATATCCAGCATTGTCTAGCCAGGTACTCATTTATACAGCGGGGTGAACTGACGCAACGTGGAGTGAACGAAATTGCCCAAGCTTCGAAACGGAAGCAAGAGGATTCGAACCCGGATTCTCTCGATTTAGAGTCCTATCTATTAAAGACTACGCCACCGCGCCCCTGTGGTCAGCTGAGGTCATTCATATTCAGCTCGTGTATTTGTCTGGGTGAGCCATACATGTGCACGTTGGACACGTTCGTGCATGAATTTATGTGCAGACCTACTAGCAGACACGTGTGTATGCATGAATTCATGTAATGCGTGCATGAGAGTGTGTCTACGTGTGTGCGCGCGTGTGTTTGTGCGAGTGCGCACTGCATTGCCGCGTACTGTCATAGCATAATAACTGTAACCAAACCCACTTCCTTTAACTATGCGTTAACTAAGTGAACTGAAGCAAAGTGGAGTGAACGAAATTGCCAAAGTTTCGAAACGACAGAAAGAGGATTCGAACAAGCATTTTCTAACCAAAACGCTACCGCTGTCACTTACATAGAACTGACAGCAGCGCCGTCGTGAACGTGTAATGATAACCAGGCGCATTTCTTGCATAATTCGAGACATTGATGAGAGGCACAACGAACGTGAAGCGGCACTCAAAGATGAAGCCATTTCGCGCTGGAGACGCGTCGACTCGTAACGTTGCTGAAGAGCACACGAACGGACTCCTGAGCACGGTGTCCCGTTGAGCTGACGTGTGTGGCAGCGCGGTCACATTCCACTGTATACTGGGGACACCTCTGCCGGTAACACATACGCTACATGAGTACTCCATCCTTGTGTTCGATATGACGGGGGTGACCGGCGGTTGGTGGCATTCCGGGTGTCCTGCAGGCATACATTCATGTAACCAAGCACAACATCGTGAGATATTTGTATATTTAACAAGATCTAACAAGATTGTCGTACAAGACAAAACACGCAGCTGGCAAGTGAACAACATACATACACACAAGCACTACGCACGCACGCAAGCACGCACGCACGCACGCACGCACTCGAACATGCTCAGCCTCACGTACTGTAAGATGCACATTCAACACACAATTGTGCAGCGTAAATGCCATAGACGAATAAATAAATTAGTCACTGAAGATTCGCATCCATTCCGATGCCCTTATTGAGTTAAAAATTAAACAAATGAAAAATAGATTAATACCGTAGACGGAACCAGTAACGGTTGCAGTGGCCTGTCTATGATCTCGCAGGGGGCAAGCTTAATTACTCATTAATTTCGCATACTACCATTAGTGCTGTCAGTGTTCTAGTTTCCGCATGTCTGTTTGGTTATCGGTTCTTAATGACCATGTATTCACGATACGGGTCTGCCACGATACCTCTATGGGAGACTGGGAGGTATCTACTCTCGAATGAAGGGGGAGACGAAGACTGCTCAAATTGTTAAATGCACCACAGAGAGTTATTACATTCGCAGGTGCACAATGCACATTAGACACAGTTGAACATAGAATACCAAGAATTTATGATTGTATTACTGATAACTACTGCTGTGATGGTGCCGAATTTGGAAGGGTGTGGAACCGAGATCCGTGGCGCCTACTGGGACCCGCGGTTTCGGTGACAGATCCGGAACCGGGCAGCAGTAGCTACCACGTAGCCGCGCAACGGAAAAATACGAAATAATTAACAAACACATGTCAAAGAGGAGGCATAGCCCAATAGCCATTCCGCTAAATACGCCACTGAACGGTTGTGATTCATGTGTGCCATGATGGCACAAGATCGAAATAATACTAGAGTAATACTCACGCAAAATCGTCACATGACCGTATGTCGTGGTACTTGTGGCGGCTTTCATACAGCTATAGACACCGGCGTCACTAGCGTTAGCGTTCTCAACGTATAACGTGTTCGTCCACGTCACCGTCAGAAACCGGCAGCGGTCGCATAACGCTTTGTTTGTCACACTTGAACTGTACCCGATGATAACCCCGCCGTCAACGGTGTCCACACTTCCGTCGGAAATTAAATGTGAGTATTTAAGCCACACAATGTTTAAAAAAGACTCTTCATCAGCCGTGTTGCAATGCAAAGGAATTCTTTTCCCCTCCAGTACAGCGGCGTTCCTTACCATAAGAATGACATCAGGGGTGCCACCTACAACGTGATATTCACATGAAGTCAATGGCTAGTACGTGTCTTCAAAAATGTAGTGAGAGACAGCAGCTTACATGGTAAACTGGGATCGCTTGTCCGACTCTTGCTCGCCTTTATGAACTCGACGTAAAGAGTCTAGCCTCAGAAATGTGGTTTGAATATTATGTTGAAAACGGTTCAGATTGTAATAATAATAATACTAATAATTAGAGCACTTTTAGAGCGCCATGGATCCAGGTGACCCTGTTCAAAGGCGCTGACACAAACATAGTTAAAAACAGTCACGATTAAAAAATAAATAAATAGATAAATAAATAAAAACATAAAAAACAACAAATCCAAGTTCATAGGACATAGCACTAAAAGTCGAATAAATTTGACAGTTAAGAATAATAAGCGCGCTTAAACAAGATAGTTTTTAAGAGTCTTTTAAAGGTGTATAGAGAGTCACATTTCCGCATCTCATGGGGAAGACTGTTCCACAGGCGAGGAGCAGCGATGCAGAAGGCACGATCACCATAATGGCGGAGATGTACACTGCGTACAGTTAGAAGAGAGTCTGATGAGGATCGCAATGTTCTGCAGGGTTGGTAAAACTGGAGCAAGTCTGCAATGTAGCTCGGCGCAAGCAGATGAAGAGCTTTGAACGTCATCAGTAAGACCTTGTATTCAATACGGTAAGATTGTAATATAGTATCACAAAGACATAAGTTTGTACCACAAACAGTGCAAGTAATACGTACACAGAATGGCAATGGCGAACACCCAGCAGCCGGCGGCCATTTTGTTTGACAATACTTGTAAAATGTGGTTGACCTAATTGAAAGGTTGTAATGATTACCCCACAATGCACCAGCACATGAATAGGAAGTACATCCGTTAGAGGTCGCATTAGTTTTACACAATATGCTCCCTAAATTGTTCAATGTATATCCATAAATGTTATTTATATATTTTTTCGGACGGTGCAAGCGGCTGATTTCCTGATATGTAAATCGTGCACGGCAAGTTGACCAATTGATATATCGTCTGTTGATTCCGTGACCTAACTAAACCGGTCGTGACGTGGTATTAAATAACAATTAATTTGTATTCCAGAAGAAAATGCTTTACGTTATTATAATCCCATAATACATCCGCGCGTGAACGGGAAGTACTTCTGTTTAGGGTCATTATTATATTCCGAAAAAAGGTTGGTTAAAACTCTATCCTCAATTGATTTAGCCCATCGCCAATCAGGTTCTTTGATGTTCGGATCTGTAATGTGTAAATTCAGGTAATATGTGCAGTAAGTTTAATAACAGTGCGTACTGTTGTTAAAATCATCGAATAAAATTACTTTGTTCGTTAGGTCGGGTATGTAGCCTTGCTATAGTAATTCGAGACGGAGCCATTTTTGCCATATTCGCCTAGTTGCGAATGGCCTCAGACGAAAATAATTTCTTGTTTGTCCACATTTGTACAAACGAGTACACACTCATAAATTAGGGTTCAATTAAGATGATCTTAGGGTGCAAACACTAAAGAGAACAAAACTGCACCCCTAAGGATGTATAATATGCACACTTATGTGCATTGCAGAATTAACCATGGTGCAAGTGGTGCATCGTACCAGGGCCCCATAAAAAAGGGCCCCCCAAAAAGGGGCCCCAGCAAAATCGATCATAATCCAACTGACTAGTCGCTTGGAGTATCTCTTCGCGTCTATTGAGTCGGGTTCCGCGAAGTCTCATGACGATGTATCAGATGTTGATCAAGAGAGATCTCAGGGATGCTCTCCCCAATGTGAACACATTGCTTCGCCTATATATGACTTTGATGATTAGTAACTGTAGCGGAGACATGCCTTTTTCTAAGTTGAGACTGATCAAGGATGAGCACAGATCCACAATATGTTGCTGCTTCGAAAGATTTAACAAGATTTGCCATCCAAGCCAAAGGCCCAGATGGCAAGTGGACAAGGAAGCCATTGGCTTATCGAGAGTCCAACAATGTTCATCTACTTATAGCCCGCCCTCCTGAGATATGTGTCAACCTTGTTTTTAAACATATTCACGCTGCTAGCAGTTACACAATCTGTAGACAGTTTGTTCCATTCATTTATTGTCCTCTGTGAGAACGAGTGCTTCCTGATGTCCAATCTACATTGATCCTTTACTAATTTTACCTCATGTCCTCTAGTTCTGCTATCCTTCTTGAGTGAGAAAAACATATTTCTATAAATATTTTCATACCCATTCAATATCTTAAAAACTTCAATCTGATCTCCTCTTAACCTCCTTGTCTCTAGAGTTGTTAAACCACATTCTTTCAGGCGTTCTTCATAACTAAGGTCTCTCAGTTCTGGAATCATTTTAGTTGTTCTCCTTTGTATGCGTTCAAGCGTATCTATATCCTTCTTACGATATGGTCTCCATGCTTGTATACAGTATTCTAAATGAGGTCTAACTATTGCTTTATAAAGAGGTATAATTAACTTATTTCCCTTGTATGTTATGTTTCTTCTAATCAATCCAAGAATTTGATTACCCTTTGAAGCTGCAATACCACACTGCTCTGAAACTTTCATATCAGCGCTTATTGTAACTCCTAAGTCCTTTTCTTTTACAGTAGTACCCAGAACAGTATCTCCCATTTTATAGTTTACTTTCAAGTTCCCATGTCCTGTATGTAGGCATTTACATTTCCCAAAATTGAACAACATCTGCCATTTCTCAGACCATTTCACTAATCTGTCTAGATCGTTTTGAACACCATCAGTATTAACCTTTCTAAACAGTTTTGTGTCATCCGCAAATTTCAGTACGTTACTTGTTATACTGTCGTCCAAGTCATTGATATAAATTAAGAATAATATAGGTCCTAATACTGATCCTTGAGGTACCCCACTCAAAACCGATTTCCAATTTGAAACTTCTCCATCTACTACAACTCGTTGTCTTCTGTCAGTCAGCCATTGTTCTATCCAGTCAGTTATGCTATCCCCGATACCATGGGCTTTTAATTTAAGTAGTAATCTTTGATGTGGCACTTTGTTAAAAGCTTTCTGAAAATCTAAGTAAATAATATCTACTGGCGATCCCACGTCTATCCACTTAGTGATTTCTTCCAAAAAACATAACATATTTGTTAAGCATGACCTCGCTTTAAGGAATCCATGTTGAGATGAATTTAATAATTTATGCTTAACGAGGAATTCCACCATATGGTCTTTAATTAACCTTTCTAATAATTTACAAATCACTGACGTTAAACTCACTGGTCTGTAATTCTCTGACTTATTTCTCGAACCCTTTTTAAATAATGGTATGATGTTTGCTTCTTTCCATTCAAACGGAACAACTCCCTCTTTTAATGACAAGTTGAATACTCTTGCAAGTGGTATACTGATTTGTTCTACTGTTTCCATTAGTAATTTTTGAGGAATCCCATCCACTCCCGGTGATTTGTTATCCTTCATTGCCTTTATTTTCTTAGCTACCAATTCTGGAGTTACAACTAACGGACCTAAATAGTCAGATTTAGCCCCCTGAAATTTAGCATCAGCAACTGGTAATGAACTAATATCTTCTTTGGTAAACACTGAACTGAAGTAACCATTTAGGTCTTCCGCCATTAAAAACCCCTGTGATATTATATTTCCAGCACTGTCTTCTAGAGGTCCAACCTTGTCTTGTACGTTTTGTTTACTCCTGACATATGCATAAAAACTCTTGCTGTCATTTTTTATGTTACATGCTAGTTTTTGCTCATAGCTTCTTTTAGATTGTCTGATTTCAGTTGTAGCTGCATTAAGTGCCTCTTTGTATTTTGCATAGTCTTCGTCCTTTCTGTTACGCCTATAAACCCTCCACATAGTTTGTTTTAGCATTATTTTTCTAATAGCCTCTTTTGACAAGTGTTTCTTTCTACACCGTTTTCCTTGTTTTTGGAAGGGAACAAATTTATCGATGATACTCTCAATTTCATATTTTAGAATATTCCAAC
Source organism: Lamellibrachia columna (assembly GCA_963662155.1). Taxonomy (NCBI): domain Eukaryota; kingdom Metazoa; phylum Annelida; class Polychaeta; order Sabellida; family Siboglinidae; genus Lamellibrachia; species Lamellibrachia columna. The sequence goes on from OY759268.1 coordinate 26,317,671, forward strand.
ATTCAATTGCGGTCTTATTCATCAGCATGTTATTCCAATCTAGCTTTGCTAAGTATTTTCTCATATCTTTGTAGTTACCTTTGTGGAAGTTTCTCTTGTACGTTTTCTTATTTTTACTTTCTGATTTTACATTGATGTCAAAATGTATTTGATTATGGTCACTATTACCCAATGGTTCAAATATTTTTACATTGTCCACTAATTCTTTTTGTGATGACAAAACTATATCTAATACATTTTCTCCCCTGGTTGGTTCTAGTACGTGCTGAGTAAGAAAGCTATCCTGGATTAAAAATAGAAATTGTTGGTCCTCAATCCCTGTGCTCTCTAGAGAATTCCATTGTATGTGTCCATGGTTAAAATCTCCCATTATGATACATTCCCCTTTACTAACTTCCTTTATAGCGTTTTTTATTTTTGTGTTGTCCTCTTCGTTTATGTTTGGACTTCGGTAAACTAATCCAATAGTTAATTTTGAATTCCCTGAAACAATTTTACACCAAACTGCTTCACCGCAATCTGCTTCCCTTTCTAGTTTTATTTCATAAGCCTGAATAGATTCTTTAACATATAAAATAACTCCCCCGCCCCTTCTTCGAAAGGAAATCAATGCTGCTTCGAAAGGACATCAAGTTCTAGGGCTAATTAGGAGAACTATCATGTATAACGAGAAACAGCTAATTGTACCCCTGTATACAAAGCAATAGTTAGATCACATTTGGAATATTGTATTCAGGCATGGAGGCCGAATCGTAAAAAGGACATAGACAAGCTAGAAAGAATACAACGAAGAGCAACTAAAATGATTCCAGAATTGAGAGACCTTAGTTACGAAAGTCGCTTATTACAATGTGGTTTGACAACACTAGAGACTAGGAGACTAAGAGGAGACAAATACAAGTGTTTAAAATAGTGAACGGTTATGAGGATGTTGATAGGAATATGTTCTTCAAACTTAAAGAAAACAGTAGAACCAGAGGACACAAAGCAGCATTAGTTAAGTAGCAGTGTAGGTTGGACTTGAGAAAGTAATCTTTCTCACAGAGGGTGATAAATGAATGGAACAAACTGCCAAATGATTGTGTTAATGCTAGTAGTGTGAATATGTTTAAAAATAGAATTGACAGATATCTGATAAGGGCGGACTACACATAGATGATAACATTGTTGGACTCTCGATAAGCCAATGGCTTCATTGTCCACTTGCCATCTGGAACTTGTTGTTCGAGATGGCAATATTGTTAAATCTTGTTAAAATCTTGTTAAACAATCAGCCAAACAGGCTGATTCATCTGACTGTGCTCAGTAAGAAATGGGACACCATGCGTCGGATTAATCTGATCAATTTTTTTTCGGACTGTGATGCCAAAACGGTTAAACAGTTAAGTAATGTTTGGGAAAGTTCAACACATGAAGAATCAGATTTGACTATTCACATTATCACATTTGTAGAACTGTTGGCATCTAATATGGTGGAAATTATTTAGATGGTATTCTTTGTTTGCTCAAAAGAACGTCTTCGTTATGTATTATTATCTGGTATGTCATTGTCTGTTGCAACAATTGCTTGTCAATGTACGCTGTATGTTCTTGTTTGTTCTCATACGATGTATGTTTTTGTTGTTCTCATACGCTGTATGTTCTTGTTTGTCATCATACGCTGTATGTTCTTGTTTGTCATCATACTCTGTATGTTCTTGTTTGTCCTCATACGCTGTATTTTCTCGTTTTTCATCATACGCTGTATGTTCTTGTTTGTCATCATACGCTGTATGTTCTTGTTTGTCATCATACGCTGTATGTTCTTGTTTGTCTTCATACGCTGTATGTTCTTGTTTGTCCTCATACGCTGTATTTTCTCGTTTTTCATCATACGCTGTATGTTCTTGTTTGTCATCATACGCTGTATGTTCTTGTTTGTCATCATACGCTGTATGTTCTTGTTTGTCTTCATACGCTGTATGTTCTTGTTTGTCATCATACGCTGTATGTTCTTGTTTGTCATCATACGCTGTATGTTCTTGTTTGTCATCATACGCTGTATGTTCTTGTTTGTCTTCATACGCTGTATTTTCTTGTTTGTCATCATACGCTGTATGTTCTTGTTTGTCATCATACGCTGTATGTTCTTGTTTGTCATCATACGCTGTATGTTCTTGTTGGTCATCATACGCTGTATTTTCTTGTTCGTCATCATACGCTGTATGTTCTTGTTTGTCTACATACGCTGTATGTTCTTGTTTGTCTTCATACGCTGTGTGTTCTTGTTTGTCATCATACGCTGTATGTTCTTGTTTGTCTTCATACGCTGTATGTTCTTGTTTGTCATCATACGCTGTATGTTCTTGTTTGTCATCATACGTTGTATGTTCTTGTTTGTCATCATACGCTGTATGTTCTTGTTTGTCATCATACGCTGTGTGTTCTTGTTTGTCATCATACGCTGTATGTTCTTGTTTGTCATCATACGCTGTATGTTCTTGTTTGTCATCATACGCTGTATGTTCTTGTTTGTCATCATACGCTGTATGTTCTTGTTTGTCATCATACGCTGTATGTTCTTGTTTGTCATCATACGTTGTATGTTCTTGTTTGTCATCATACGCTGTATTTTCTTGTTTGTCTTCATACGCTGTATGTTCTTGTTTGTCATCATACGCTGTATGTTCTTGTTTGTCATCATACGCTGTATGTTCTTGTTTGTCATCATACGCTGTATGTTCTTGTTTGTCATCATACGTTGTATGTTCTTGTTTGTCATCATACGCTGTATGTTCTTGTTTGTCATCATACGCTGTATGTTCTTGTTTGTCATCATACGCTGTATGTTCTTGTTTGTCATCATACGCTGTATGTTCTTGTTTGTCATCATACGCTGTATGTTCTTGTTTGTCATCATACGCTGTATGTTCTTGTTTGTCATCATACGCTGTATGTTCTTGTTCGTCTTCATACGCTGTATTTTCTTGTTTGTCATCATACGCTGTATGTTCTTGTTTGTTCTCATACGCTGTATGTTCTTGTTTTTCATCATATGTTCTTGTTTGTTCTATTACGCTGTATGTTCTTGTTTGTCATCATACTCTGTATGTTCTTGTTTGTTCTCATACGCTGTATTTTCTTGTTTGTTCTCATACGCTTTATGTTCTTGTTTGTTCTCATACGCTGTATGTTCTTGTTTGTTCTCATACGATTTATGTTCTTGTTTGTTCTCATACACTGTATGTTCTTGTTTGTTCTCATACGATTTATGTTCTTGTTTGTTCTCATACACTGTATGTTCCTGTTTGTTCTCATACGATTTATGTTCTTGTTTGTTCTCATACGCTGTATTTTCTTGTTTGTTCTCATACGATTTATGTTCTTGTTTGTTCTCATACGATTTATGTTCTTGTTTGTTCTCATACACTTTATGTTCTTGTTTGTTCTCATACACTTTATGTTCTTGTTTGTTCTCATACGCTGTATGTTCTTGTTTGTTCTCATACGATTTATGTTCTTGTTTGTTCTCATACGCTGTATTTTCTTGTTTGTTCTCATACGATTTATGTTCTTGTTTGTTCTCATACGCTGTATTTTCTTGTTTGTTCTCATACGATTTATGTTCTTGTTTGTTCTCATACGATTTATGTTCTTGTTTGTTCTCATACACTGTATGTTCCTGTTTGTTCTCATACGATTTATGTTCTTGTTTGTTCTCATACGCTGTATTTTCTTGTTTGTTCTCATACGATTTATGTTCTTGTTTGTTCTCATACGATTTATGTTCTTGTTTGTTCTCATACACTTTATGTTCTTGTTTGTTCTCATACACTTTATGTTCTTGTTTGTTCTCATACACTGTATGTTCTTGTTTGTTCTCATACGATTTATGTTCTTGTTTGTTCTCATACGATTTATGTTCTTGTTTGTTCTCATACACTTTATGTTCTTGTTTGTTCTCATACACTTTATGTTCTTGTTTGTTCTCATACGCTGTATGTTCTTGTTTGTTCTCATACGATTTATGTTCTTGTTTGTTCTCATACGCTGTATTTTCTTGTTTGTTCTCATACGATTTATGTTCTTGTTTGTTCTCATACGCTGTATTTTCTTGTTTGTTCTCATACGCTGTATGTTCTTGTTTGTTCTCATACGCTGTATTTTCTTGTTTGTTCTCATACGCTGTATGTTCTTGTTTGTTCTCATACACTTTATGTTCTTGTTTGTTCTCATACACTGTATGTTCTTGTTTGTCCTCATACACTGTATGTTCTTGTTTGTCGTCATACGCTGTATTTTCTTATTTGTTATCATACGCTGTATTTTCTTGTTTGTCCTCATACGCTGTATTTTCTCGTTTTTCATCATACGCTGTATGTTCTTGTTTGTCTTCATACGCTGTATGTTCTTGTTTGTCTTCATACGCTGTATGTTCTTGTTTGTCTTCATACGCTGTATGTTCTTGTTTGTCATCATACGCTGTATATTCTTGTTTGTCTTCATACGCTGTATGTTCTTGTTTGTCATCATACGCTGTATGTTCTTGTTTGTCATCATACGCTGTATATTCTTGTTTGTCTTCATACGCTGTATGTTCTTGTTTGTCATCATACGCTGTATGTTCTTGTTTGTCTTCATACGCTGTATGTTCTTGTTTGTCTTCATACGCTGTATGTTCTTGTTTGTCATCATACGCTGTATGTTCTTGTTTGTCATCATACGCTGTATGTTCTTGTTTGTCATCATACGCTGTATGTTCTTGTTTGTCATCATACGCTGTATATTCTTGTTTGTCTTCATACGCTGTATGTTCTTGTTTGTCATCATACGCTGTATGTTCTTGTTTGTCATCATACGCTGTATGTTCTTGTTTGTCATCATACGCTGTATGTTCTTGTTTGTCATCATACGCTGTATGTTCTTGTTTGTCTTCATACGCTGTATGTTCTTGTTTGTCTTCATAAGCTGTATTTTCTTGTTTGTCATCATACGCTGTATGTTCTTGTTTGTCATCATACGCTGTATGTTCTTGTTTGTCCTCATACGCTGTATTTTCTCGTTTTTCATCATACGCTGTATGTTCTTGTTTGTCATCATACGCTGTATGTTCTTGTTTGTCATCATACGCTGTATGTTCTTGTTTGTCTTCATACGCTGTATGTTCTTGTTTGTCATCATACGCTGTATGTTCTTGTTTGTCATCATACGCTGTATGTTCTTGTTTGTCATCATACGCTGTATGTTCTTGTATGTCATCATACGCTGTATGTTCTTGTTTGTCTTCATACGCTGTATTTTCTTGTTTGTCATCATACGCTGTATGTTCTTGTTTGTTCTCATACGCTGTATGTTCTTGTTTTTCATCATATGTTCTTGTTTGTTCTATTACGCTGTATGTTCTTGTTTGTCATCATACTCTGTACGTTCTTGTTTGTTCTCATACACTGTATTTTCTTGTTTGTTCTCATACGCTTCATGTTCTTGTTTGTTCTCATACGCTGTATGTTCTTGTTTGTTCTCATACGATTTATGTTCTTGTTTGTTCTCATACACTGTATGTTCTTGTTTGTTCTCATACGATTTATGTTCTTGTTTGTTCTCATACACTGTATGTTCTTGTTTGTTCTCATACGATTTATGTTCTTGTTTGTTCTCATACGCTGTATTTTCTTGTTTGTTCTCATACGATTTATGTTCTTGTTTGTTCTCATACACTGTATGTTCTTGTTTGTTCTCATACGATTTATGTTCTTGTTTGTTCTCATACGATTTATGTTCTTGTTTGTTCTCATACACTTTATGTACTTGTTTGTTCTCATACACTTTATGTTCTTGTTTGTTCTCATACGCTGTATGTTCTTGTTTGTTCTCATACGATTTATGTTCTTGTTTGTTCTCATACACTGTATGTTCTTGTTTGTTCTCATACGCTGTATTTTCTTGTTTGTTCTCATACGCTGTATGTTCTTGTTTGTTCTCATACGCTGTATGTTCTCGTTTGTTCTCATACACTGTATGTTCTTGTTTGTTCTCATACGATTTATGTTCTTGTTTGTTCTCATACACTTTATGTTCTTGTTTGTTCTCATACGCTGTATGTACTTGTTTGTTCTCATACGCTGTATGTTCTTGTTTGTTCTCATACACTTTATGTTCTTGTTTGTTCTCATACACTGTATGTTCTTGTTTGTCCTCATACGCTGTATGTTCTTGTTTGTCATCATACGCTGTATGTTCTTGTTTGTCATCATACGCTGTATGTTCTTGTTTGTCATCATACGCTGTATATTCTTGTTTGTCTTCATACGCTGTATGTTCTTGTTTGTCATCATACGCTGTATGTTCTTGTTTGTCTTCATACGCTGTATGTTCTTGTTTGTCTTCATACGCTGTATGTTCTTGTTTGTCATCATACGCTGTATGTTCTTGTTTGTCATCATACGCTGTATGTTCTTGTTTGTCATCATACGCTGTATGTTCTTGTTTGTCATCATACGCTGTATGTTCTTGTTTGTCATCATACGCTGTATTTTCTTGTTTGTCATCATACGCTGTATGTTCTTGTTTGTCATCATACGCTGTATATTCTTGTTTGTCTTCATACGCTGTATGTTCTTGTTTGTCATCATACGCTGTATGTTCTTGTTTGTCATCATACGCTGTATGTTCTTGTTTGTCTTCATACGCTGTATGTTCTTGTTTGTCTTCATACGCTGTATGTTCTTGTTTGTCATCATACGCTGTATATTCTTGTTTGTCTTCATACGCTGTATGTTCTTGTTTGTCATCATACGCTGTATGTTCTTGTTTGTCATCATACGCTGTATGTTCTTGTTTGTCTTCATACGCTGTATGTTCTTGTTTGTCATCATACGCTGTATGTTCTTGTTTGTCATCATACGCTGTATGTTCTTGTTTGTCTTCATACGCTGTATGTTCTTGTTTGTCTTCATACGCTGTATGTTCTTGTTTGTCATCATACGCTGTATGTTCTTGTTTGTCATCATACGCTGTATGTTCTTGTTTGTCATCATACGCTGTATGTTCTTGTTTGTCATCATACGCTGTATGTTCTTGTTTGTCTTCATACGCTGTATGTTCTTGTTTGTCTTCATAAGCTGTATTTTCTTGTTTGTCATCATACGCTGTATGTTCTTGTTTGTCATCATACGCTGTATGTTCTTGTTTGTCATCATACGCTGTATGTTCTTGTTTGTCATCATACGCTGTATGTTCTTGTTTGTCTTCATACGCTGTATGTTCTTGTTTGTCTTCATACGCTGTATGTTCTTGTTTGTCATCATACGCTGTATGTTCTTGTTTGTCTTCATACGCTGTATGTTCTTGTTTTTCATCATATGTTCTTGTTTGTTCTATTACGCTGTATGTTCTTGTTTGTCATCATACTCTGTATGTTCTTGTTTGTCCTCATACACTGTATGTTCTTGTTTGTTCTCATACGCTGTATGTTCTCGTTTGTTCTAATACACTGTATGTTCTTGTTTGTCCTCATACGATTTATGTTCTTGTTTGTTCTCATACGCTGTATGTTCTCGTTTGTTCTCATACGCTGTATGTTCTCGTTTGTTCTCATACACTGTATGTTCTTGTTTGTCCTCATACGATTTATGTTCTTGTTTGTCCTCATACGCTGTATGTTCTTGTTTGTCCTCATACGCTGTATGTTCTTGTTTGTTCTCATACGCTGTATGTTCTTGTTTGTCCTCATACGCTGTATTTTCTTGTTTGTCATCATACGCTGTATTTTTTTATTTTCCTTATACGCTGTATTTTCTTGTTTGTCGTCATACGCTGTATTTTCTTATTTGTTATCATACGCTGTATTTTCTTGTTTGTCCTCATACGCTGTATTTTCTTGTTTGCTCTCATACGCTGTATTTTCTTGTCTGTCCTCATACGCTATATTATCTTGTCTCTCCTCATACGCTTTATTTTCTTGTCTGTCCTCATACGCTGTATTATCTTCTCTGTCCTCATACGCTGTATTTTCTTGTTTGTCCTCATACGTTGTATTTTCTTGTTTGTTCTCATACGCTGTATTTTTCAGTTTGTTCTCACACTTTGTATTTTCTTGTTTGTTCTCATACGCTGTAATTTCTTGTTTGTTCTCATATGCTGTAATATCTTGTTTGTCTTTATACGCTGTATTTTCTTGTTTGTCCTCATACGCTGTACTTTCTTGTGTGTCCTCATACGCTGTATTTTCTTGTATGTACGTCTGTATGTCATCGGTCGTCGACAACAATCAGTGAAAGCTAATGCTCAAACATAGTTGAATAAACGTTAAGGAATGGGGGTCATCTTCATAATTAATACCACGCATCTCGATCTTCGTCTTTCACGCAATCTGTATGGTCCCACAATGGTATCGGTGCACACTTTAAAAAGGTGCAAAAATGTACTCTTGTGACCAAATATATTATAAGATAACCATTATAAAGTCTTTGAAAGTACCACCTATGCCCCGCGCGTGCTTGGCAAGACGTTGTGACGTCACACCAGAATAATGAACCCTCTTATTTCTCCATGAACGTAAATAAATTTGATTGTTGTGGCACACAATTATGACTGCGTGTAAATATGAAGCAGCTGAATAAGTTGCGCAGTTAGTAAGCACACTGGATGCACATGTTAGTTTTAGTTTGTTGATTTTCTCCAGTGTGGGAATGCGCTACTCACAAACTGGAGAAATGCTGCTGCTCGATAATTGCAAGTGTTCTCCAGCATACATTTAATGCAGTTTCATCTACAGAAGACGAACATGTGAATGTCACATCGTGATACCTCGCGACACGTCGTACGTACGTATACTATTCGAATGAACTGCGTTTCGGCGGACGTTCACTTCAATGGCGCGCATGCGTCCTGCCCAGCTCACATAATACTGATGGTGATAAACAACATTTACAAAACGATCTAGACAGATTAGTGAAATGGTCTGAGAAATGGCAGATGTTGTTCAATTTTGGGAAATGTAAACGCCTACATACAGGACATGGGAACTTGGATGTAAACTATAAAATGGGAGATACTATTATGGGTACTACTGTAAAAGAAAAGGACTTAGGAGTTACAATAAATGCTGATATGAAAGTTTCAGAGCAGTATGGTATTGCAGCTTCAAAGGGTAATCAAATTCTTGGATTGATTAGAAGATACAAGGGAAAAAAGTTAATTATACCACTGCAGCAATAGTTAGACCTCATTTAGAATAATGTATACAAGCATAGAGACCATATCGTAAGAAGGATATAGATACGCTTGAACGCATACAAAGGAGAGCAACTAAAATAATTCCAGAACTGAGAGACCTTAGATATGAAGAACGCCTGAAAGAATGTGGTTTAACAACTCTAGAGACAAGGAGGTTAAGAGGAGATCAGATTGAAGTTTTTTAAGATATTTAATGGGTATGAAAATATTGATTGAAATATGTTTTTCTCACCCTAGAAGGGTAGCAGAACTAGAGGACATGAGGTAAAATAAGTAAAGGATCAATGTAGATTGGACATCAGGAAGCACTCGTTCTCACAGAGGACAATAAATGAACGGAACAAATTGTCTACAGATTGTGTAACTGCTAGCAGCGTGAATATGTTTAAAAACAAGGTTGACACATATCTCAGGAGGGCGGGTTATAAGTAGATGAACATTGTTGGACTCTCGATAAGCCAATGGCTTCCTTGTCCACTTGCCATCTGGGCCTTTGGCTTGGATGGCGAATCTTGTTAAATCTTCTTGTTAAATAATTTACTGGGCCAATGATGGCTCTATAAACATAATTGGCGCAGTGATAGCTGCCATTGGCTTAACTGGTATTGGCTTGCCATGAAGGAAAATTATTGGGCCAATGATGGCTATCAATCAATGGCCCAATCAGTTTGTTAACCGGGGCCAGTAAAGGGTCAAAGATGTTTTCATTGGTTTTTGGCATGGCATGGAGTGCAAATTCTCATTGGCTCAATGAAAAAAAAAACAATGAAACAGGCACAGTTGGACTTCATTGGCCCACTGAGGGTTTGTTAGCTGAGTGACGGCTGCACTGCAACACATAATAATTATTTGGATTCTGGGTTATTTAATGTAGATTAAATTATTGAATGTTTGTTTATTGTTTCCGTATGTTACCGTTGCGTCGTTATATGGCAGCAAGGTAAATTAATGGGTGACTGAGCTGGCCCCGTTGGCCTCCCATTTACGAGATGCTTGATACGCTGCTTTCTGCTATGTATTGTTTGTATGTGACCCACTGTATACTCACTGTATACTCACGATATACTCACGCTAGATCTGGCTAATACTATGAAGGAAGGTTTTCTTTACTTGTTTTGTAATCATGATAATAGCTGCCGTATTGTAGAAACAATTCCCACAAAACACTTTTAGCCACACGAGCTGTTGTTGGTTTCCTGCTTGTCCCTGAAGTGAGGCTGGCACTGGTCATTACCCGTCATGCATTTGTTCTCCTTCTTCTTCCGCTGCTCTCGTTCTCTAATCCCATAAGACCACCACACATAAACTTACTGCATCAATATCATATTACATACTAATTGGGCAACTGAAACAGAATAATTTTAATTAGTCCGGTAATCGAAACAACAATAGCGTGGACTCTGCTTAACGGAAGCCGTTTATTAGACTCAAAATGCTCTTATTCCAACTGGAAAAATGTGCCGCGTAACAGAATCACGTCGCCGCTTACTTACACGAAAAACGATACACTGTAGCAAAACTTAAAGGGTTTCCTGGAAACTCCAAGTTTATTTAACTCTATATCAGTGTTTGTTTTATGCGAAAACGATACACCGCACGAACATAACATAAACTGAAGCACCACTGCGAGCAGCTGTTGCATCGCGGACAAGCTCTCGCGAGAATTACGTAACCAAATTACGATTTTAGTCTAAGAAAAGTTCACTTTCGCGAATACCAATTTACGACATATTTTGTAGCTACTATGCAGTAATTCAGTATGAAGAAAATAAAATTCACCTGTTTGACATGGCCTGAAATTATTGTGTTAAACGGAGCCCATTGTAAATGTTAATTATTCGAAACAGCAATACATTATATTAACGTGTATGATAATCGTAACAACGCACAATATTCACAGCATAATTTTATTTGACCAGACGTCTCTTTTTCACAATGCCTATATATTTAGCATCTAGATAATTACTATAAATAACTCTTTAAACAAAGAAAGCAATAAATAACTACATGTTATCGTCATGCAGACATTTGGACGTCTAACACATATCCATAAGTCAGGCACTTTTCTATTACAGTTTTCAACGGCTGATATTTCAGACGCTATATTATGAGTTAAACACATACGCAAAATGGAGACACTCATGTAATGTGAAATGGTAATATTAACGAATTAAATTCATATTAAGACAAACATGCCTAACTGTATCCGCCAGTGCCAAATTGGGATAAAACGTGAAACGCCTTAATGGTAAACATTCCGTTTAAAGACGTCAACATTACATAAACTGAAATATCATGGAATGCAGCAATTGCAATGCGGACAAGCCCTCGCGAGATTTACGTATCTATATTGTGAAGTTCGTTAAGAAAATCCGTAGCTACGATGCAGTAATTCAACATAGACACAATAAAACTCAACTGCTTGGCGTACATTCACTAAATAGTAATATTAACGAATTAAATTCATATTAAAACGACGAACATGCCTAACTTAATCACACGGCGCTACTGATATTGATTCTTGGTTTACTGCCATTATATGTTATTACAGTTCAAATGTCCCTACGTAACACAGCTTTCTCTGTACTGTCGAACGATCTAGCAAGTATCTAGGGCAAGGGAGTTATACATCATGCACGCGGGGAGAGGTACACGGGTCATGTCTCGTAGACTCTGCGCTTAATGTCAGGCGTACATAGCTAAGCGTTTGTTGCGAGTCGCGCGATAGTAAGACTAGCAACGCTTTTCCTTTCCGTGGTTGTACGACAGTCAGCGCACATTGTACGTCACAAGTTTAAAAAAAAAATTTGTACGACAAGGTCAGCGCACATTGTACGTCACCAGTTTTTTAAACTTTTGTGTACGACAAGGTCAGCGCACATTGTACGTCACAAGTTTTTACAAATTTTTTGTACGACAAGGTCAGCGCACATTGTACGTCACCAGTTTTTAAAACTTTTGTGTACGACAAGGTCAGCGCACATTGTACGTCACAAGTTTTTACAACTTTTGTGTACGACAAGGTCAGCGCACATTGTACGTCACAAGTTTTTACAACTTTTGTGTACGACAAGGTCAGCGCACATTGTACGTCACAAGTTTTTACAACTTTTGTGTACGACAAGGTCAGCGCACATTGTACGTCACAAGTTTTTACAACTTTTGTGCGGCACTGCCGCGATCGTACCGTCATTTTCTGGAACTGCATGCGCGCGCGCGCCCCTGGTGTTGTAGCCCGGTGTGAGCTCGACACGCACCAAGTGATGTTTTCCGCAACTATCGAAGAAAATATACTGAATATTTCGCATGACATATTTATATATTACAGATGCCCACAAACAAGAAATTGTATGTAAATTGGATAGCTATTTGTTCATGTAAAAAATACTTCGTGCCCAGTGTGGGTCTTGAACTCACAACCCTCGAATTTAGTGTGGACACCATGTAGCATACACAATCCAACAATTTGTAGCACACAATGTGCAAGATATGGCGGTGAAAAGGTTATTACTTCATTTTATAGTTGATTGAGAGTAAGCCATAGCTTTGCTGTAATAGGACATTAAGGCACAGTAGCATAGCACTGGTAGTCACAATAAATCGAAAACAAACTGACCCGGCCTTCAAACGTGATTTCGGTGACCTGTTTAAAAGCGACATGCACCTTCAATAATTAGTTAATGATTGTTTTAGTCCATTAGAATCGCCAAATACGTCAGGCAGGATGGAATGTACGGTTAAGAATACGTCAGGCAGGATGGAACGTACGGTTTAGAATACGTCAGGCAGGATGGAACGTACGGTTAAGAATACGTCAGGCAGGATGGAACGTACGGTTAAGAATACGTCAGGCAGGATGGAACGTAAGGTTTAGAATACGTCAGGCAGGATGGAACGTACGGTTAAGAATACGTCAGGCAGGATGGAACGTACGGTTTAGAATACGTCAGGCAGGATGGAACGTACGGTTTAGAATACGTCAGGCAGGATGGAACGTACGGTTTAGAATACGTCAGGCAGGATGGAACGTACGGTTAAGAATACGTCAGGCAGGATGGAACGTACGGTTTAGAATACGTCAGGCAGGATGGAACGCACGGTTTAGAATACGTCAGGCTGGATGGAACGTACGGTAAGAATGCCACAACTGTTCGCGCAATTAGCAACTATTCGTACGTCACTATCCCTAATGAATTATTATTGAATACAGTGACGTAATTAGAGGGACCCTTGGATTAATTTTGTATTGTTATATATGTAACCTATTGTGCCATTACATGGTAGCATGGTAAACTAATGGATGACTACGCTTGCCCCTTTGACCCTATGACTTTGAACATCAAGGAACCTCGCAAAATCATTCGAGGAGGGAGTGCTAACGGGAAGTTGTTCCAAAACAACCGTTCTTGGAACCGCTCAACACCCTTTACACTTCATTCCCTTGCATAAATGTTCATTCCAACACTACCTAATTCTCAAAAAAGCATTCAGCCACGGTGCAAATAATATACGTGAAAACATATCCACCACTGTACACATATTGATGCACACAGCTCAGTGAACTGAGGCAAAGTGGTTTAAACGAAACCGCCCAATCTTCGAAATGGCAGCAAGAATATTCGATAGACAAGCCACTCGACTGAGAACGATTATATAACTACAGATCTGCAAAACAATGCAGTAAAATACGGCATTCCCGGGAGTACAACATGCACCTCCTCAACTATTCACGCAGGTTCCAACTATTCGTATGTCACTATCCCGAATGAATTATTATTGAATACAGTGACATATTTAAGGGGACCCATGGATTAATGTTATACTGTTTTATAGGTAACATATTGCGCCATGGTAGCATGGTAAACCAATGGGTGACTAGGCTTGTCCCTTTGGCCCCCACGAGATCCTAGATACACTAATGAATGACTAACCTCACCTTTACGAGATCTTAAATACGCTACTAAAAGACTGGTGCATGTTAAAAGTAGTAGTAGTCTTCAAAACCACGCCCATTTATCTGACAGCACATCAAAAGTAAAACAGAAATCAGCACGTGTCGTCAACCTAATGACAAGCAGCGAGAATGTCACAGAAGCGAACGTCAAACCAACTAAAAGACATATCCACGTGGCTCCCCAAAGTGCGTATATGCGATCTTTCATTTTCAAAATCCTTCAACTGAACACATAGTACATAACAAATTGTCCAATAGACACTTCACAAATCAACAAATTCATCAGTAGCAATTTTCAATTACTCCATTCAGGTGGTGATTTTTGGGGAAAATCTACCGGAAATCACAGCATTTCGACTCAAAAGCCCCGACGAGGACGATACGACAACCGATGACTTTCAGTATATCTGCTGTTGGATAGGTACTCTGGCTACGCGCACGAATAACTCCTCGAGCGTGGCTGAGCCGATGTGGAACCCTCTAATGGAGTAGGCCAAGTCGACCTGCTTGAGGCAGCGGAAAAACTTCGGCCATTCCATCTCCTCGTGGGGTATCTGGAACGACAGGATATTCGTGTGGCGATCATTGAGAACGCATCCCTTGAACGTGCCCTCCACGAAATTTACGAGCGCGTCCATCTTTATTGGTTGCCTCTCCCGGACAAGCAGTTTGAGGGAGTACGATCGTTGTGTGGTGTCTCTCAGGCGCTCCATGCTGCCGATACGGGTGAGACGACCTAGTCGTAGGATGCCGATACATGTGCATAGCATCTCCGCCTCTACCATACTGGGAACACGACAAACACAGCGATATTTATACATTCCTTATATATATATATATATATATATATTGTATATATGTGCATATATATATATATATATATATATATATATATATATATATATATATATATATATATAAATATATTGTATATGTGTGTGTGTATATATATATATATATATATATATATATATGTGTGTGTGTGTGTGCGTGTGTGTGTGTGTGTGTGCGTGTGTGTGCGTGCATGCGTGCGTGCAATTTAATACTCTGAATTTATTGTTTATTTATAACATTATTTATTAATTTATATACGAATTAATGCACTAAATGCAATGCGTACTTACAATTGTATTTATTTATATGAAAGGTAATGCTATATTAATTTATTGTATCTAACGTTTTATAATATTGTATAATGTGCACTAGTGTGTATTATTCAGCCTCCATGGTTGCAAACAAAAAAGTATTTTTACTACTCTATTAATTATTACTATTGCATAATTAATTTAAATGAACAACTGTTTTACGGGACATTACCGCTGAGGTTGGGACAAAGCGACATTGACTTTATTAGCATTTATGTAGTATTTATCTCAGTTGGTTAACAATAACATCCACACAAAACGTGTTACCGTCGTGTTACTCTGCTAAATTGCACTTCTAATTATAATCTCCTTTTTGTTCCCAGTTTCTGCACCGACTCTGTGGAACTCACTCCCTGTTAGTGTTAAGTATGTAGGAAATATAAGAACATTTCGCCGTAAACAAACAACCCACCTATTTACACTTGCTTATCCTCCATTGCTCCCCAGTGTACCAATCCAACCGTTTACAACTGGAACTGCTTAAGCCCTAGTGTTTTGGTGGGTTACCGAGCTTGGGTCTCCCGAGGATTTTAGCGTAATAGAAGTATTTTATATATTATATTAAATAGTTTCGAAAACACACAATTTGACGATGAATTAAAGATATGCGAGCTTTATAACATACAATATAGATACGGCTTCACTGCACTAAAAACCTATCAATAAATATTTAATGTTGAATGTGAAATAACGATTTTCTTCGGACGTTATACTAGCCGAGGAGACATAATTAATTACCCGGCAATCTTGTGTCCAACATAGGAAGGACGCATAATATGAAAGGAAGTGTTGATGATATTGTCTGACGGTGGATTTTGTAAGAGTGGTGCTCGTGGAAAGACAGGTATTACCTTTGAGTGGAGAGCATGACAGTGGTGCCCCTGGTACGGCAACTGTTCAGTAGTATCCACGTACTTCTTTTGGCCATGGGGTCCATGCCAGCGGTGGGTTCGTCAAGGAGCAACACGGAAGGGTTTCCCAACAAGGCAATGGCCACATTCAGCTTCCGACCACCACCGTCGCTGTAAACAGTTAAGCGTACGTTCTGAATCCGATTTATGATCGGTCATCTTGTCACGTGACATTATCACTTCCGGTTGCGTGAAGTCACTCTTGAGAGCTACCTGGCGGATACATTTTAGTTGTGGCGCCACCTTGCGGATAATTTGGAACTACATTTCTTTAAACAGTGCCCCTTAGCATCGCTAAAAAGCGCCGACATGCCATCACATGAATCTACTACCCTTAGAACGAATGGGAAATTCCAGAATGTTCTAGAATTCAGCGCGTACATCCGGTTGCGTCGGTTCGCAACAATGTCATAATTTAGACACAGCAGGTGTTCAAGTTATGACTGGTTGTTTCGTAGTATCACGTGGCTAAACAACGTTATGCAGGAACACAACCGCCGTTTCCGGTCATTCTATCATTCGCCATTCAAGTTACAACTAAAATTGGGTTCAACATGACGCGTTAGTTTGTCGTACGCGGAGGCTGCAGCCAAATGCCTGTCTCGTCGGCAAAACCTTGCCGATCTCGACGACATCCAGCTATATGCCGCGAGTGGTAAGTTATTTATTTTATTTAATGCCATATTAAGGCTACAGCATGTTGAAAATAATTTACTTAACGAACGAATAATAATAAGTCATTAGTATTACCGATGTGCAGTATACAAGTTATATTAAAAGTAATTTACTTAAAGTTCTTTGTGTTAAAAGAAAGTGACGAAGCCAGCACCGGTAACTGCCCCTGGGACCGCCGTCGTAGAGACGGGGGAACCGGCCCCAAAGAAACGGCAGCGGTCGGCGGCAACTTTCCAACAGTGTGGTAGCTACTTCACCAGAAGGATCTCTTTGGGCAACCACGTCACCTTCTCAGCTCGTTTCGCTGAGAAGGGGCTTGAAGCGTTGGTTGTGAGAAAATGAAATCGTTTAATTAAGTTAATTGCGCCTCAATGTTACACCTTGCATTTCCTGCCGATATACTTCCCGCATGGCTGCCCCACAACGCGCCCCTAACGATTGTATGTGCGTGCGTGTGTGTGTGTGTGTGTGTGTGTGTGTGTGTGTGTGTGTGTGTGTGTGTGTGTGTGTGTGTGTGTGTGTGTGTGTGTGTGTGTATATATATAATATTGACCCATATTTATGCAAAGAATCACCCCTAGCGTGTTATGTAATTATACGTCAGTTGTCTCGCCCCTAGCGACTATGTGTGTGTGTTTTAATAAGCGCCCCTAGCGGGTACACACACACACACACACACACACACACACACACACACACACACACACACACACACACACACACACACACACACACACACACACACACACACACACACACACACACACACACACACACACACACATATATGAGTTGTCCCGCCTCTAGCGATTCTACGTGTGTGTACGTGACCCATATTTCTAATAAGAAGCGAATTCTAGCGACCCATGAATAGTATTCCTAAGTTGTTGCACCCCTAGTGACTTTTCCAAATTATATTTATTCTTAGGTAAGCTGCCACCTAGCGATGACAAAGGCAACATCGTGCTTCTTTCAATACGACCGCCCACTCGTCCTGCTTTCCAATATGGCTGCTCCCATGGCACGTACTTTACAACATGAACGCGCCCACGCCCTGTCTCGGTAATAATAAGTTAAAGGGAGCCTTTGCCTATTATTTATATTTTCTAGGAATTTCTAAATTTGTAGTAGAAATACATAGAATGTGATATCGCGCCACCCTCACCTTTCTCGCCATCTGATATCGCGCCACTCTCCACCTCCTCAAAGAAGAGGTCGACTGAGGCAGAGGTAAGTTGTATTTAAATACACTGAACTTGTTTCAATACCTATTTCTTTCAGCTGGCCGATGGACTCAATCATATGTACAGTCAACTCGACAAATGGTTAAGATTACCTTATGTTTAACAGAGAGCGTACCTCTTCTCCTGCTGCTAAACGTGTGAACATACTCCCGCACTACGCTTCCTGTGTGCGCGGTAGTACCTTAAAGAGAAAGGACAATCTGCAGCAACACTTAAATAAAGTCTACTGCCAGCAAAAGCAACACAACAAATGCGATATCAAGAAAAAGTGAAGGAGATAGTGGTAAGTTTTTTTTTTATTATTTAATTACTCTGTTTGAATACATATTTCGTTCCGCCATCCCACCTACTTCTTTCACTTAGCCCATTGAGCTCGATCGAATACTGTCAACATGACACACGGTTCACATAACCTTATGTTTGGTGCAACGCAGCCAAAACTCACGCCTTTGTCTCCACCTCCGACGCCTCTACCTCCACCGCCACCACCGCCGTTGCCGTTCCTTCGTCATCACCTCCACCACCGCCGCCACAACCGTCAACGTCTTCATCGTCACCACGACCAGCACAACTACCACACCCCGTCGTCGAGGAAGATTCTGCCATCCCACCTGCTTTCGTTGATTATTTAGATAATAAGACTGATTTAGTTAACTTTTATTTGTCACATTGGAACAATATTCGTACTACCTATCGGATTGGGCACATCCAGAACATTGTAAATTGAAGATTCATGGACACCAATCTAAATTATTTTCATCCTACTTTATGGAACATGTTTCACCAACAAATTAATTCATTTAAAATATATTTGAGTTTCGGTCTTATTTTACGTAGCAGAACCACAAACGAACTTCGTTATTTTCACTCATCGCAAGACGTTTCTGGCAAGATATTGGATATGCCTCACCTGATCAATACACATGCATGATTTCGAAGATTTTATTTCCAATCTCCCTCACGACGACAATATTCTCACTTGGGCAATGTTGCAGCGCCCAGATTCCCAATGGGTTTGTGAAACGGTCAGCAACGTGACCTTTTTCACAAACAAAGTTCTGGACCATCCCATATATCTGCCACCGTCGCTACCATAGTCTTCGTATCCCATCAGAAGACAGTGTGTACAGATAGTGATAATTCTGACAGGCAGTGATAATTTTGATTCAGGTGAATTTATTAATATAGCAGCGGTATTGAAAGACTTGTTGATATGAAACCAGTTGGAGTTTAGAAAGAGAGCGGCTGTCTGCTTCCACTGGCAGGGCCGCCTTAGCCACTACTGACGCCTGTGCCTATACCACCGACGCTTCTACCACCACCGCCGCCATCGCCTCTGACACTCTTTCGTCGTCACCCCCACCACCACCGCATCCACAACCGTCAACGTCGTCATCATCACCGCCACAAGCGCGACCACCACACCCCGTCATCGAGGAAGATTCTGCAATCCCACCTACGTTCGTTGATTATTTAGATAATAACACTGATTTAGTAAAAATAGGGTTAATGAACCGGAAAATTGCGCGTTTTGACCGGAGGACAAAACACGCAATTTACTGAAAATTACATGCATTAATTGAAAATTATAATGCAATTGTCTGGTTCATTAACACTAACTTTGTTCTTTACATTTGTGATTTTTTTGTAAGTTTGTCTTTTCTTAAATGTTTTGAATTTTTTTTGTAACAGTTGAAAATGTGTGTCAGTTGAAATTTTGTAAGTTGAAAGTTTATGAGTTAAAAGTCTGTAAATTGGAAGTCTGTAGGTTGGAAGCTTATGAGTTGGACGCCTGTCAGTTGGAAGTCTGTAAGTTGGAAGTGTGTAGGTTGGATGTGTGTATGTTGGAAGTTTATGACTCGAAAATGTACGAGTTGGAAGTTTTGAAAGTCTGTAAGTTGGAATTCTGTAGGTTGGAAGTTTATGAGTTGAAAGTTCGTGACTTGGACATCTGTAACCTTAGAAGTCTATAACTTGGAAGTATGACGTTTTATGATAAAACTGGTTTACAAATGTTTAAATGCGACAAAACGCGTATCAAAGCGGTACTTACATAGTGTGGAAGCATTTCTGCATATTTAAATAGGACACATTGCACACCAACAGGTACTTACTTAGCACGGAAACATTTCTGCATAATTTTATGAATAGTTAAATGCGACAAAACACATAAAAAGACAGTATAAAGAAACTGGCTGCCACCGACTTTCATATATTTGACTTTATTTAGAGTAACAGCGCGTAATGTCTGCGTGAAGTGTTGTTTCTTGGAAATAAAATTTTCTATACCACTTGTTTCGTATCAATTCAATAAACATTTCATAAAACCTACGTTTCATAAAGCCTTCTATTTTTTTAATATTCATTGCATTAAGCCAAGTGCTGCGTTCTCATTGCCTTGTATTCAGTGGAATGTTGCGCTTTGTAGAAAAGCACCTTATAGTGAAATTGTCTTAAGACACATGGTGCGCTTTGTAGGAAGGTATGTTAGGCTTTCGTTGCATTGCATTAAGCCGAATGCCACGATTTCATTGTATTGCATTGTATTAAGTTGAATGCTATGCTTTTGTTGTAGAAAACCACACTTTACGTTCCATTAAGTCGAATGCTGCACTTTCATTGTCTTGCATTGCATTAAGTTGAATGGTGCGCTTTATATATTGTGTTACATTGTATTCAAGTTAAATATTTTTCACCTTCTCTTTGGTGTTTAAGGATAAAATCTTCGAAAACATGCATGTGGGGCACATCCGAAAACTTACCAGAAACGTTTTGCGATGAGTGAAAATAACGAAGTTCGTTTGTGGTTCTGCTATGTAAAATAAAACCGAAACTCGTATATATTTTAAATGAATTAATTTATTGGTGAGACATGTTCCATTAAGTAGGATGAAAATAATTTAGATTGGTGTCCATGAGTCTTCAATTTAAAATGTTCTGGATGTGCCCAATCCGATAGGTAGTACGAATTGTGTTCCAGTGTGACAAATAAAAGTTAGCTAAATCAGTGTTAATTTCTAAATAATCAACGAAAGCAAGTGACGACGAAGGAACGGGAAAGGCGGTGGTGGCGGTGGAGGTAGATGCGTCGGAGGTGGAGACAAAGGCGTCAGTAGGGCTGTGTTGCAACAAACGTAAGGTTATGTGAACCGCGTGGCATGTTGACAGTATACGACCGAGCTCCATCAGCTAGGTAAAAGAAGTATGTGGGATGGCGGAGCGAAATATGTATTCAAACAGAGTAATTCAATAAAATTTAAAAACTTACCTCTATCTCCTTCACTTTTTCTTGATATCGCATTAATTTTGTTGCTATTTTTAGCAGTAATCTTTCTTTAAGTGTTGCTGCAGATTGTCCTTTCTCTTGAAGTTACCACCGCACACACAGGAAGCGTAGTGCGGAAGTAACTCAACACGTTTGGCAGCAGGAGAAGAGTTACGCACTCTTTCAAACATAAGGTGATCTTAACCGTTTGTCGTGTTGACTGTACATATGATTGAGTCCATCGGCTAGCTGAAAGAAATAGGTATTGAAACAAGTTCAATGTATTTAAATAAAACTTACTTCTGCCTCAGTCGACATCTTCTTTGAGGAGGTGGAGAGTGGCGCGACATCAAATGGTGAAGAAGGTGATTGTGGCGCGATATCACATTCTATGTATTTCCGCAACAATTTTAATAATCTTTAGAAAATATAAATAATAGGCAAACACTCTCTCTTATTATTACTTTGACAGGGCGTTGGCGCGAACCTTTTGTAACGAACCTGCCATGGGAGCAGCCCCATTGGAAAGCAGGACAAGGGGGCGGTCGTTTTGAAAGAAGCACGATGTTGCCTTTGTCATCGCTAGGTGGCAGCTTACCTAAGAATAAAATTATTCTTTGGAAAAAGTCAATAGGGGTGTCACAACCACATAAAATAATATTCATGGTCGCTATAAGGCGCTTCTTATCAGAAATATGGGTCACGTAGGCACACGTAGAATCGCTAGAGGCGGGACAACTGATATGTAATGTGAGTTGCTTAGTTCGTGACAATCTCTGCATGATTACATGCTAAGGTTGCTTATTTCAATAAATATGGGGTAATGTTATGTGCACACACAAACTCACACACACGCACGCGCGCGCGCGCGCACGCACGCACGCACGCACGCACGCACGCACGCACACACACACACACACACACACACACACACACACACACACACACACACACATACATACAATCGCTAGGCGCACTTTGAGGGGGCAGCCATGTTGGAAGTATATCGACAGGAAAAGCATGGTGTAACAATGGGGAGCAATTATCTTAATTAAACAATTTTATTTACTCATCACCAACGCGTCAAGCTCCTCCTCAGCGAATCGAGCCAAAATACGTATGCAGCTACCGTCGCCGAAGTGGTGGTTCAAATAGCTCCTTCTGGTGAAGGAGCTATCCTTCTGGTGAAGGAGCTATCCTTCTGGTGAAGGAGCTATCCTTCTGGTGAAGGAGCTAACACACAGTTGGCGGCGACCGCTGCATCCTCTGTTTCTTTGGGGCCGATTCTGCTGTCTCTGCGTCGGCGGTCCAAGGGGCAGTTCCCGGTGCCGTCTTCGACACTGTCTGCTAAAACAACAAACGTTAAGTAAATGACTTTCAATATAACTTGTGTACTGCACAACAGTATTACTTAAGACCTATTATTATTATTATTATACTTTCAACATGCTGCAACCGCACTACGGCATTAAATAAAATAAATAACTTACCACTCGCGGTCTATACAGCTGGATGTTGCCGAGGTCGGCAAGGCTTTGCCGATGAGGCAGACCGCGGGCTGCATCCTCAGCGTGCGACAAACCAACGCGTCTTGTTGAATCTATTTTTATATTTTGTAATTTGAACGGCTAGTGTTAGTATGACCGGAAACGGCGGTTTTGTGCCTGCATAACTTTGTTTAGCCATGTGATACTACAAAACAACCAATCACAAGACGTGCAACATAGTTTCAAACAACGAATCAACCAACCAAGCCCGATGGCTTAAACAGTTGCTGATATCATAAATTGAACACCTGCAGTGTCTATATTATAACATTGTTCCAAACTGACGCAAGTGGATGCACGGGCTGGATCATAGAATGTTCTGGAATTTTCCATTAGTTCTAAGGGTACCAGATTCGAGTGATAGCATGTCGGCGCTTTTTGCTAACGTAAGGGGCACTATTTTATGAAAAGTAGTTCAAATATATCCGCCAGTTGGCGCCACAAAAAAATTCGGTCAAGAGTGATTTCACGTAACCGGAAGTAATAGTGTCACGTGACCGAAAGTAGCGGCAGTGGCAGCGGCAGGGGGTCCTGAAAAGCGGGGCGTAAGGGGCACTGTTTTTCGAAAATTATTCCCAAAATATCCGCAAGTTGGTGCTACAACAAAAAACTCTCCACCAGGTGGCGCTAAAGAGTGACTTCGCGTATGTCACGTGACCGGAAGTGGCGGTCGTGACAGCGGCAGCGGCAGCGGGTCCCTGAAAAACGGGGCGTAAGGGGCACTATTTTACGAAAAGTAGTTCCAAAATAGCCACAACAAAACTATCTGCCAGTTGGCCCTCAGGGGTGATGTCACGTTACCGGAAGTGGTAATGTCACGTGCCCGGAAGTGGCGGCAGCGGGTCCCTAAAAAACCTGAATCTATGTCACGTAAACCTTCTTTATACTACTAAAGATATTATTTAACAATTAAACAAGTCTCTTATGGTGGGAGCACAATAGTGTTGTCAAATTGTCTACCATGTCTGAACAATTTGTGTAATTAATGGTTGCTATTGTTGTTGTTGTTGTTGTTGTTGTTGTTGCTATTGTTAATGCATGAAGCGGGGAACTAAATGACTCAACATAACACACAGTGTTCTGGTGTGACTAACTATAACGCAGGATGTTTTCTGGACACTGCACCTATGTTTTTTCATACAATAACACGTTTATTTTCATCGACTGAGACGCTGGGTTTGAACAATGCGGTTGTTTCAGTCATGTGTACATAGTCTTCTTTCAAAAATGAAACTGCAATATGGTTTTCAGATATCTGAACGTGCCCTATGTGCTTCAACTGCTCACCATAACTCTTTCACTTTTTTGTCAATGTCTCTATGCATGATGAGATAATGCACGAGGTTGGCGACTTCGTCTTCAATGCGTTCGGGTTGCATACCTCGTAGTCTGCCGTACATCCACATCGTTTCCCGACACGTCAGGTAGTCGAAAGACGAGCCGAACTGTGCGCAGTAGCCTATAATTTTAAATACCTACAACACAACAAATGCACCTGCACAATGCAACACAAGTGTCCGGCAACGAGTTTTTGACATTATAAATGTGGTGCATTACTTATTCATAGCATACAATTTACAAATATAGTATTGTTATATGCCCGTAAATATAAATGATACTTGTTAACGTCTTTTCAAAGCGGGAAACATTAGAGAAAATCGAGAAACATCAGAGAAAAGCTGGAAACATTCTCCTCCACTCAACTTTCGTCGCTGTTTAACGCAATAAAATGTTTTGTTTTTACGGACCGTCATTTTAATTTTATTTTCGCGTACGCGAGAACAATTGAATCACTTGAGACAACAGAAACAACATATTCACTGAACGGTCTCGTGTATCAATTTACTATAAATTAACAATTGTAAAAGTCATAAAAAGCGAGAAATATCTCCACAAAAAAGGGAAGGCGCAAAAAACGAAAAAGCAACACCGCCAACCTTAAGGATAGCCGTCGTAACCGCGTGTCCCTTAATATAGGCCGATCCTGACGTCACCAGCAGTTTCCCAGTCAACATCTGGAAGGTGGTCGTCTTTCCGGCACCGTTGACGCCGAGCAGACCAAAACACTCGCCGGCTGGAATTGCGGCTGTGAGACCGTCCAGGGCTAAGTCGCCGCCGGACAAGGCGCACATTCGGCCGTACATCTTGGAGAGGTCGTAGAGTAGCATGCCATACTTCTCTTTGCGGTACTGAACCTCCTGCACAGAAGGGGTGGTCTTGGTTATGGATGTAGTAGTTGGAGGTTGTCTTTGCGTAATTGGTCTTGGTAGTGTTGTTGTTATTAGTGATGTCACTACTTTGTTGTTGACAGTGTTGTCGTTGTTGCTGCTTTTGTTGATATTGGTGATGTGACAGCTCTTGTTTTTAGGGATGTTGTTCTTATTGCTGTTGCTGTTGTTGTTGTTGTTGTTGTTGTTGTTGTTGTTGGTGGTGGTAGGCTCGTTGCTGTTGTTGATTATTTTTTGTAGCTGTTGTTGTTGTTTGCGTTATTGCTTGTGTTGCTGTTTTTCGTGGTGGTGCTGTTGTTGATGGTGGTGTTGGCAATGTTGCTTTTATTATCATAGATAGTGTTGGAGCAGTTGATAGGGTGTTGTTAATGTTGTTATTAGTGGTGATGATGATAGCGCTGGGGTTGTTCATCACCACCACAACAATAACCACAACAACTACTGCTACTGCTACTACTACTACTACTACTACTACTACTACTACTACTACTACTACTACTACTACTACTACTACTACTATTATTATTATTATTATTATTATAATACTTAATAAATAATATTAATAATAAGTAATAGCAATATAACAATAAATACCAATAAATAAATAATGAACATAATAATGATAATAAATACTAATATATCAATAATAAACATAATAGTAATAATATTATGACATATTAATTAATAATAGTGAATAATAATAGTACCAAGTAAACATAATTTCAGTAGCAACACAAGTGAGTTGGGTTCACGCGCTACCTTGACACGTAGCCGTACACGTTGCCGTTCTTCCTCCACGTCGACATCCTCCGTGGCGACGAAGCGGTACGGGTCGAGGCCGGCTATACATGTCAGTTTATACCATACATTGTGGAAGAAGCCGCAGTCGATGACAACCAACAAGGTCATTGTGACGACTCCGTGGATGGCGAGACCCAGCAGAATCAGCCCGATGCCTCCCGGAGCGAAGGACAGCGGGTTGGATACGTATGGCTGGCAGTAATCTGTCATATGACAAGTCTCTGCAACCGTACAAACAATAAAGCCTACCCGAAATAACCAGTGATGCCTCTAGTGCCTAATCAAACACCAACATAAAGGTGACACTAGTAAAATTACAAAAATTATGGATCCAGCTGATTAAAAAGGGAGTGTACGGTAATTAGGGCATGCAGCTTAATATGTCAAATACGGTATATTTAGCAAAATGTAACCTGTGTGTTTAAACCTCATTAACCCAGGGTAGTTGTGCGTGAGTTGTAGGTGTGGCTTGTCTTTCAGAACAAATGTCAAGTCACATTAAATGTTGCATTTCATTTGATCTTACATACGAAAAAAAGTTAAGAAAAAAGAAGTTAAGACGTGTGTGTGGGTTATATGCAACCCAGTATTATATAACACAGATATGATATATCATGGGTTTCATGGTCCCCATTATTTTTAATAAGATCTCCTGGACAGCCATGGTTGATGAAAACAGCATTGTTTGATGGCCTCACCACTGGATTGATGACCTCAGTAGATGCCTAAATACTGTGATCTATCATCACCTGGACAACACGGAATGATTACCCCACTACTGCAACTAAGTTCATCTGGACAACACGAGTTGGTGGCCCCAAATGTGTAACTAAGTTCACCTGGACAACAAACGGTTTATGGCCCCACTATTGCAACTTAGTTCACCTGGACAACAGGGCGTTACGGCCCCTGTGGCACACTCTTCCCGTTGTTCCTCGTTGTCGCAGTCGCGGCGCGCCCAGTAGTTGTACGAGTAGACCAGTATCCCTCGGGCGAAACCGAAGCTCGGCATTAGAGCGAGACAGCACAACAGGAGGACTTCGTTCGCCTTCTCCGCGTCCGGGTCGTGCAGTAATCCAGTGATGATGTAATTCACCATAGGACCTAGCACGACAATCAGAGGACACGTTTCACTGGTAAAGCAATCTTACCTGATGGTGTAGTTCACAGTTGGACATGCTAGGATAGTCACAGGACACGTTTCACTGGTAAAGCAATCTTACCTGATGGTGTAGTTCACAGTTGGACATGCCAGGATGGTCACAGGACACGTTTCACTGGTAAAGCAATCTTACCTGATGGTGTAGTTCACAGTTGGACATGCCAGGATAGTCACAGGACACGTTTCACTGGTAAAGCAATCTTACCTGATGGTGTAGTTCACAGTTGGACATGCCAGGATGGTCACAGGACACGTGTCACTGGTAAAGCAATCTTACCTGATGGTGTAGTTCACAGTTGGACATGCCAGGATGGTCACAGGACACGTTTCACTGGTAAAGCAATCTTACCTGATGGTGTAGTTCACAGTTGGACATGCCAGGATGGTCACAGGACACGTGTCACTGGTAAAGCAATCTTACCTGATGGTGTAGTTCACAGTTGGACATGCCAGGATAGTCACAGGACACGTGTCACTGGTAAAGCAATCTTACCTGATGGTGTAGTTCACAGTTGGACATGCCAGGGTGGTCACAGGACACGTGTCACTGGTAAAGCAATCTTACCTGATGGTGTAGTTCACAGTTGGACATGCCAGGATGGTCACAGGACACGTTTCACTGGTAAAGCAATCTTACCTGATGGTGTAGTTCACAGTTGGACATGCCAGGATAGTCACAGGACACGTGTCACTGGTAAAGCAATCTTACCTGATGGTGTAGTTCACAGTTGGACATGCCAGGATGGTCACAGGACACGTGTCACTGGTAAAGCAATCTTACCTGATGGTGTAGTTCACAGTTGGACATGCCAGGATGGTCACAGGACACGTTTCACTGGTAAAGCAATCTTACCTGATGGTGTAGTTCACAGTTGGACATACCAGGATGGTCACAGGACACGTTTCACTGGTAAAGCAAACTTACCTGATGGTGTAGTTCACAGTTGGACATGCCAGGATGGTCACAGGACACGTTTCACTGGTAAAGCAATCTTACCTGATGGTGTAGTTCACAGTTGGACATGCCAGGATGGTCACAGGACACGTTTCACTGGTAAAGCAATCTTACAAGATGGTGTAGTTCACAGTTGGACATGCCAGGATAGTCACAGGACACGTTTCACTGGTAAAGCAATCTTACAAGATGGTGTAGTTCACAGTTGGACATGCCAGGATGGTCACAGGACACGTTTCACTGGTAAAGCAAACTTACCTGATGGTGTAGTTCACAGTTGGACATGCCAGGATGGTCACAGGACACGTTTCACTGGTAAAGCAAACTTACCTGATGGTGTAGTTCACAGTTGGACATGCCAGGATGGTCACAGGACACGTTTCACTGGTAAAGCAAACTTACCTGATGGTGTAGTTCACAGTTGGACATGCCAGGATGGTCACAGGACACGTTTCACTGGTAAAGCAATCTTACCTGATGGTGTAGTTCACAGTTGGACATGCCAGGATGGTCACAGGACACGTTTCACTGGTAAAGCAATCTTACCTGATGGTGTAGTTCACAGTTGGACATGCCAGTATGGTCACAGGACACGTTTCACTGGTAAAGCAATCTTACCTGATGGTGTAGTTCACAGTTGGACATGCCAGGATGGTCACAGGACACGTGTCACTGGTAAAGCAATCTTACCTGATGATGTAGTTCACAGTTGGACATGCCAGGATGGTCACAGGACACATTTCACTGGTAAAGCAATCTTACCTGATGGTGTAGTTCACAGTTGGACATACCAGGATGGTCACAGGACACGTTTCACTGGTAAAGCAATCTTACCTGATGGTGTAGTTCACAGTTGGACATGCTAGGATGGTCACAGGACACGTTTCACTGGTAAAGGAACCTACGTGTTTGTTCACGGGTTTTGAAGTTCACCAATGGACAGGAAATGACGATCCCGCGACACACTTCACTAGTGGAGGAACCTACGTTTTTTTCAACTGCTGATGTAGTTCACCATAGCATCTATCAGGACAATCACATGACACGTTTCTTTAGTGAAGGCACCTACGTTGATGATGTAGTCCACCACAGGACCTTGCAGGACAATCGCAGAATACGTTTCACTAGTGACAGAACCTACATGTTTGTCCACTGGTGATATAGTTCAGACCTGCCTAAACCAAATATGTCCAGTCAATAATCTTGCTATGCCCTCGTACTAATGTTAAGGAATATAGTTCTGCTGTCAGTAGTAGTTCAATACCGTGTCAAATATTGTCAGGAAAACGGCACCACTGTCAGTAATACTTTAATACTGGGTCGCTCCATGGCGATGGTTGCCCCAAAACAGATTTATAATGAATAAACCACGAGGTGTTCTGAAGCGTTCAGTTAACAGAACAGTAATGCATATACACATAACCAGCATTGGTGGAAATGTGCAGAATTGCAACTGTGTTTAATGCAAATGCATCTATAGCCAAATTACACTGTCTAGAATTGTTGCGTTGTACTATCTTTTAAAGTCGAGCTTTAAGCAACTGAAAGAACCTCAATAATGTTGTGCTTTTGAATATTCAATTAATTGTCCAGCAGATGAAAGATAGTCTAGCCAGTTGCAGACCCTTTTAAAACAGGAATTGCAAGAACATCAGACCGCACATCAACAGTTCTCACAACGATCGCGAACAGTTTGTTGCCACTGCCATCGTCGTTGCTTCCATCTGTAGATACAGTGAAGGGCATCATGCGCATGTTTTTAGAAGATCCTGTCTGGCGGCGTGAGAAAGTTATCTAACTGCGTCAGTGGCCTTGCTTCGGCCACACTGGAACTTTTGTGTTATCTCAACATATGGAAACATCATAGGACGACGTAATGTGTCTGCCGCAGTCATCGGAAAGTTAATTTCAGCCAGCATCTTTGACATTATAGTTTCTGCTTTAGTCACTTTCGTCGTCTTTTCGTCTTTCCCATTCCGTCTCGCAAATAGTTGCTGATCGGTTTTGATGTCTTATGCAATGCAACATAGTCAGTGTGCATCCTTCAATAGATCAGATGCATCTGTAAACTTTTTTCTTTCTTTTTTAACTTGTGACAGTATTATTTCTAATCGTTGGAAATACAGTAAAAAAATCAACCACAAAATGGCATTTTGGATTATGCCTCAAAACTAAACTGTGCAAAGACAATAACAAGCCATGACAAGAAATTTTAGAGGTGGCCCAACAAGTCCAAAGGTTAGTTGGACAGTCACTACAAAACACTAGAGCAGTCAGAACCTGCAATCGTCACGGCCACCATGCGATATCGAAAAGTCGATTTCGCAAATCTGACAGTACGCAAAGCTGACCACCTTCTTTTGAGCTTGATTGTAGTAGGGGCAATGTCTTAAAATGCGAATTCATGGTAAACATTACCATGAATTCGCGTTTCCCATTGGTAAAATTACGAACAGCAACATGAAAATTAATTATGAATGTCACAACACCCTGCAGTATATATGCTGCCACCTGATGTATACAGTGGAAGCTAAATTCGGGTAGAACAGAAATTATTAGTGATCGTCGTGACAAATTTAAATTTCGTAATATTTTTATCCCTCGCCGTAATGCCGCACTTTGAGGTGAATTTCCTTAAACATTCCGGACAATGGTAGGCAGGTGTGTGTAGTTCATCATAGGACATGGAAGGACAATCACAGGACACATTTCCCCAGTGTACCTACATGTTTGCACGTTGATAATATAATGTAGTTCACCATAGGACCTGGCATGGCAATCACATGAATTCTTTCCCAAGTGAACCTACATGTTTGCACACTGATGATGTAGTTTAACACAGGACCTGACAGGACAATCACAGGACACATTTATCCAGTGAATCTACATGTTTGTGCACTGATGATGTAGTTGAACATAGGACCTGGCAGGACAATCACTGGACATGTTTCACTAATGAAAGAATCTATACGTTTTATTTCGTTCTGTGGATACACAACTTCTCGCTGGTTTTACATCATCAATTACTATACAGTACTGTCAGCCTACTTCAAGCCTGGTCTCCTTAGAGAGAGAGAGAGATATGTGATAGGCAATTTTAAGTCACATAGAGTGTGACTACTGCACAGCTGACTCGGTTCGACTTGACAACAAGTAGAGCTTCAAGGGTATCTTATCCCAAGGAATTTCTCACGTCCGTTTTGTTTTTCCAGACACAAGAGAAAATACTCTCTCACAGTGAGCACTGCTACGTGGGATCGTAAGAATGCATAGCATAACATCCGATACATCACGGAATGGCAGCCGTTGTCGAATTATAAATTGTGGTCAAGGCCTAATTTGGTGAAATCAAATGTATGACCTTTTCAAGACATTTCTTTGAAAATTTACAAGACAGTTTTCAAGGCCTTAAAACGCAAGATCCAATTTTAGACCTCGTAAGACTGTTACGATCAGGAATACAACAAAGCTGATACTGGAAGAGTTGACAGAAGTAGCAACACTTAACTTGACGGGACATCACATCACAATACTTGTTATGACTTGACATGTGTCCTGACTTGGCAATGTACACTTATTGAACGATGTAGGGTTGTATACACGATATGTTTCAGATTGGTTTATCAAGCACAATACAACATTTTGAAGCAACAAATGCATAAACCCAATCTCGTTCGATAAGGTATTTATTGTATGGGTTCATAACTAACCTTTCAACATATTTAATACAGTAAAACGATAATTTACTAGCAATTCTCTAGAACAACGTTTTAATTTATTTTTCTGCGCTCGAAACAGTGCGATATCGGTTTTTATTGTATCGGACTCACACCGTACTGGACAGCGTCTATCACCGCAGACAGCAAATGAATAAACATCCTTACCAAACGCGAGGTTGTACACGAGAAACAAGCTAATGCCGACCCCGGCCCGGGACATAAACAACGACACGAGATAGGTCATCGGCAGGCTGGCGAAGCCGAACATGAGGAAGAGAAGGAGACTGTAGGGCAGGTTGGCGCCGTCGATGAAGCACTGGGTATCCCCTATGACGAAGGCGAGGTAGATCCCGGCCACGGGGAGAAGCATCATGAGGTAGTCGCTGAGGAACGTCGCCGTCCAGAACGTCATCGGGTGAAGCCGACTGATCACCTGCAGTAATAATAATAATTTTCTTACTAGAACAAATAATGATAATAAAATAATAATAAATTCCCGTGGTGTCTAATTACTCTTAAACCAGAGGTCAGACGAGCAACCAACCAGAATCGTCGAGCATTCTATCATAAACCAGGACGCACAAAAGTCATCATCAGAGCGAGGGTCCGCCGAGCACAATGAAACAAACATTAAGAAAATGGGCTACACCTAAAATTAAATAACAATGATAGTACAGAATACGACACAGTGCAGAGTTGTTGTCGACGGGCCTAAGTAAGTGCTGGTTCTCGGTTTTGATTGTGGAACGTAGCCATATATTCAAATCATTTTAATTGAATGGGAGTTCGTTCAAGATTTTGGACACAGCTATAGAAATAGCGCGCTTGCCCATGTTAAGCTTAGTATTAGTATTATTAGTATTATTGTTGCAGGAGAATAAATATGGTGGCTGCTGTTGTTGACAGCGCAAGAGAAGGTTGGTAAAAGTGCCTTTCATGGGTAAGAAGCAGGATGATGTGGATAGGTCACGTGGTGCGGATGGAGGAAGGTCGACTGCCAAATTAAAGAGAGGCGAGGACGCAGCAAAAGGGAAAGAGCGCAACTAAGATGGGAGGAGATGCTACGTAAAGAGGGGTGTAAGAAAGGCAGAGGAGGGTGACCAGTGGACGGAGAAGTGGAAAGCCAGGGCGATGGAGAAGCGGAAAGCCGGGTCGATGGAGAAGCGGAAAGCCGGGCGATGGAGAAGCGGAAAGGCGGGGCGATGGAGAAGCGGAAAGGCGTGGCGATGGAGAAGCGGAAAGGCGGGGCGATGGAGAAGCGGAAAGCCGGGGCGATGGAAAAGTGGAAAGCCAGGGTGATGGAGAAGAGGAAAGCCAGGGCGATGGAGAAGTGCAAAGCCTGTGCAATGGAGAAGTGCAAAGCAGGGGTGATGCAGCAAAGCACGAATTAGCCAAATCACAGTAGTCGGTTGTCCGTCGTAGTCAACGAAGAAAAGTGGGTTGCTGGAGTGTGCGTGCACGCTTGCAGGTCCAATAGTGAGAGGAGTGTGCGCCACTCATCATTGGACTTGCCAGCAATGTAAGCCTTTCGCTCCAATGAATTTGTGAATTAACCTCCCTCACAATAACAGAAGCAACGAGAAAGAACAGAGGTAACCTGCAGATGACTCGACCCAGTCGCTCGCTCGTTGATCAGGTAGATTGCGTACAAGGTAGTGACAAGCGGCAGACCAGGGATGAGATACGTCAACGCGACGGGGTTCTTGTGACGGATCTCCTGCTTCACTCGAACCTTATCCGCCACCCTCTTGGAGTAGACGGGACGGCGATAGGCGTTCTGCGTCTCGATCGAGTATTCGGTACCGACGGAGTACTTTAGCAGTGCGTTATCGACGAGACTGAGACTGATCGCCGGCGTGTGGTAGGCCTCGTAGTTGTACAATGCGATAGCGTGAATCTCGTCCGTTTTCTTGTTGTGTTCGAACTGCGCCGCCACCATATAGCCGTATGTGTACTTGCGACTGTCCGTTTTGAGAACATCCAGAAGGAAGTCACTAACGTGGGGGGTCAAATAAGGTGGACGATGTCCTGTCACTTGGACCAGGGACACCTGACCCGAGTCGAACTGACCACTGTAGCGGGCCGCTAGGGCTAACGTCACGTTGTCTTCAGACTTTCCCGCGCTGAATCCAACCACGGTCTTGCCGTATCTACAACACGGGTATGCGATTCCTACCACGGTCTTGCCGTTTCTACAACACAGGTATATGATTCCTACCACGGTCGTGCCATAACTACAACGAAGGTATTTGATTCATACCACGGTTTTGCCGTATCTACAACACGGGTATGCGATTCCTACCACGGTCTTGCCGTTTCTACAACACAGGTATATGACTCCTACCACGGTCCTGTCGTTTCTACAAAACGGGTATATGATACCTACCACGGTCTTGCCGCATCTACAACACGGGTACATGATTCCTACCACGGTCCTGTCGCATCTACAAGATGGGTATATGATTCCTACCACGGTCTTGCCGTATCTAAAACACGTGTATTTGATTCCTAACACGGTCTTGCAGTATCTACAACACGGGGATATGATTCCTATCACGGTCTTGTCGTATCTACAAATCGGGTATATGATTCCCTGCACGGTCTTGTCGTATCTACAACACTGATATGTTATTCCTACCACGGTCTTGTCGTATCTACAACACGGGTGTGTGATTCCTACCACGGTCTTGTTGTATCTACACAACGGGTACATGATTCCCTGCACGGTCTTGTCGTATCTACAACACGGGTATGTGACTCCTACTACGGTCTTTCCGTATCTATAACACGGGTATGTGATTCCTACCACGGTCTTGCCGTATCTACAACACGGGCATGTGATTCCTAACAGAGTATTGCCGTATCTACAACACGGGTATTTGATTCCTACCACGGTCTTGTCGTATCTACCACAATGGGTATGTGATTGCTACCATGGTCTTGTCGTATCTTCAACACGGGTATATGATTCCTACAACGGTCGTGCTTTCAATGGAAAGGTTCTTGTAAAGACAACTGTGGTCTTGTACAAGAAAGAAAATCGATGAATGACATTGAATTGCTTTAGGCAAACTGTCTGGAACTGTTTCGCCCTTTGTAATTTTGTATTCAATATATTATTGAATTAATAGCTTCGTGTTATACTGGCATAACTTTCTTCGTTATTATTAATTATATATATATATATATATATATATATATATATATATATATATATATATATATATATATATATATATATATATATATATATATATATATATAACTCAGCCAGGTAGTCCGGCGCCAGACCACAATAGGTAAACAAGACCACTTTGTTAGTTGGTCGTAAATGAACGGGTAGTCAGTGTAAACGCTGCAACACGGGTGTAGTGTGTTCATATTTCCTTGTACGGGTAATGAGGCGAGCAGCATAGTTCTGTACCTTCGTAAACGCTGCAGCGCCGTCTGTGGGAGACCATAAAGAAGTGAATTTCCATAATCCAAACGTGATGTTACTAGTGCGTGAACACATTGTTGGCAATCTGGTGTTCCATTTTCATGTTGCTGTCAAACTGCACACCCAAATTGCGCACACACAATGAAGGTTGAATTCGATGACCGGCAGCTGTAACGTATACGTCAGCAGGCAGACTTTCACGCCGGGAAGAAGACGACCACCTCAGATTTCTCTGTTTGGCCAACCACGCAGCCACTTCAACTATACACAATTCCACTTTCTTCATTGCCGCCACAACGGATTCATCTCGTTCAAATGTGAGGTATATTTGAG
The DNA here is from genome assembly GCA_963662155.1 of Lamellibrachia columna. Lineage (NCBI taxonomy): Eukaryota > Metazoa > Annelida > Polychaeta > Sabellida > Siboglinidae > Lamellibrachia > Lamellibrachia columna. The sequence continues at coordinate 26,353,265 of OY759268.1, forward strand.
TGTCGTCAACATAACAATGATACTACATACCATGTCTAGCGACAATATCTCCAATAGGTTTGGTGTACATGCAATACAATGTAGGGCTCAACACCGACACTTGTGGGACGCCAGACGTCAAGATTGATTCAACCGTTCGCTGATGTACTATTGCAGCCACGCAAGCGCCTCGTCGGAGATGCCGAATGATTGCTCAAGTCGAGTCACCAACAACTCATGATCGACTGTATCAAATGCGCACGACAAATCAAGCATCACGAGAATTGTTGTACATTTTCTGTCCAGTGCCTCGGCGATGTCATTTTTGACACTGAGTAGCGCTGTTTCTGTAGAGTGGCCGCGACGATATGCAGAATGAAAAGGCACGCGCAAAACATTGTTATCAATGTATGTGCTAATTTGTTTTGCAACCACTTTTTCAACCAATTTCGACACAAATGGCAAGTTCGACACAGGGCGGTTGTTCCGTAAGATGTCTTTATCCAGCGTTGGTTTTTTCAAAAGTGGTTTAAGGATTGCATGCTCGAAATCAGCTGGTACATTTGATGTAGTGAGAGACGCGTTTATCGTAGCGATGATCAGTGGCACTAACTCATGTGAACATTGCTTTAGAAGCCACGTTGGTATTGGATCTAATTCGCACGATTTAGCCGGAGCGGATGCAACTAGTCGTTCGACGTCCGATTCTGTGACTGTCTCAAAGCAGACTAGTGGGACACCACCGAATACAGCGTCGTTGCTCATAACGGCCATTGTAGTGTGCGAACGAACCTCACCGCAGTCGACAATGTCTTTCCTGCTGTTCTATACTTCCTGAATAAAGTGATCACACAAGCGTTGCGCCATGTCCACCGGACACATATACGATGGCATTGTAGTTATGTTATTGATACCCATGAGGTTTCTTGTGATGTTAAATAGTTGTTGTTTTATTTTGTCATTTTTGCAATTGGCGATCTTAGCTGTGTAGTAGTTTTTCGTTGTGTTAACCAGCATGCGGTTGAAGACGACGCATTGTGTGCCATACGCCTGCCGATGTACCTCAAGACGAGTTCGCAGCCACGGGCGCTCAGCTCGCCGTCGACGCTGTTTCTCAAAGCTCTTCAGGGTACCACGGACAGCCAGGTCGCAATGTAATAGTCGTCTTACGCAGAGGGGCTTGTTTGTCAACAATCCAACGTAAACCAGTGTTGTTTGTCGCAACGATGTCACTAACGGGTGTGTCTCTGTACATATTCCCAGGCAAGGAGGTAATATCAAACTTGAAATCGGGAAGGCGTAAAAGACGCAGCCGCCGAAAAACTATTTCTTTACGCACTCGAGCCGACTTTGTGGCATTTACACAGAATTTGATGGTCCTGTGATCACCCTACGGTTAGCATGTGTGTCACATAAACAAGGGTCATACACACTCGGTCGTGTAGTTACTATTACACCGTGGTTTCGAAAGATAGCTACATCCAAGAGGTGACCTTTATTGTGTGTGGCATCTGTAACTAGTTGAGTCATGCCGCGGTCAGCGTTTCTGAAAAACGCCGTGCGTCAGGATCTGATACAATGTCAAGATGGAAATTCAAATCGCCTGTAATAGCGATGTAATGCGGGTCCAGCATCACAGCGTGTAAGTAAGCTGACCACAAAGAACAGAGTTAATGAAATCATTTCTTTTAGATGGTGGCGGGCGGTATACTACTCCCAATTTGAACGTAACGTAGTAATCAACATGCTAAAAATGCGTGAATTTATTGCTATTTGACACATTTTCCACTTTTAAGCCGAACTTGTAAATAACAGCCACTCCACAACCGCGCTTCTGGGCAGGTCGTGACACGGTGTAGAACTTCCGAACGTCTGAAACCAGCAGCGCTATTACACGGTTGTCCACGACGCTGCCGAGCCATGTTTCTGTCAACGCTAAAATGTCAATATCGTGCGAACTATTCTTCACGGAGAGCACATTAATACATTGTATGTCCACATTTACACTCCGTGCAGGGGGTTCAGTGATACGGCTGGATAAGCAAATCAGAATGTTCTTATTGACAATAGTCTGTGCAATGGGTCGGATAATGTAATTTCTGGCTGTGGTCACCCTCACTGGAATTGCATTGTTGAAACGTCTGCAACCACCAGCGGTCCCTCTGTGGGTCGGTGTTGCAAGACAAATATCCAATTGCTTTAGAGTGTCGTAGACAGTCTTCCTTACACGCACCAGCGGTCCTTCTGTGGGTCGGCGTTGCTAGACAAATATCCAATTGCTTTAGAGTGTCGTAGACAGTCTTCCTTACACGCACCAGCGGTCCCTCTGTGGGTCGGCGTTGCTAGACAAATATCCAATTGCTTTAGAGTGTCTTAGACAGTGGTCTTCCTTACACGCATCAGTGGTTTCGCAATATGCTGGCACAGTTGACGCAGTTGAAAACTTGTGTATGTTATTGCCATGACAACGGTCGTGGCTCAATGAACAACGCACAATAGTACCGATGGCAATGTCTCATAAATCACTAAAATCGAGAAAATCGTAAACGTCCACGTTGTAGATGTGGCGTTGTGACAAGTCTACATACATTCACAAAGCAGATATATATATAAACCTAGAATATAATATAACTTCAAACTGAAAATAATGTCAATAGTCGATTGTGGCAGCATAAGCGCACGCATCACGTGACATGTTCTACCCGCACCAATTAATTAAAATGTTGAAATCATGTCAGACCCAGAACTGTCCTATTGTTCTACCAGCACCAATTAATTAAAATGTTGAAATCATGTCAGACCCAGAACTGTCCTATTGTTCTACCCGCACCAATTAATTAAAATGTTGAAATCATGTCAGACCCAGAACTGTCCTATTGTTCTACCCGCACCAATTAATTAAAATGTTGAAATCATGTCAGACCCAGAACTGTCCTATTGTTCTACTCGCACCAATTAATTAAAATGTTGAAATCATGTCAGACCCAGAACTGTCCTATTGTTCTACCCGCACCAATTAATTAAAATGTTGAAATCATGTCAGACCCAGAACTGTCCTGTTGTTATACCAGCACCAATTAATTAAAATGTTGAAAACATGTCAGACCCAGAACTGTCCTATTGTTCTACCCGCACCAATTAATTAAAATGTTGAAATCATGTCAGACCCAGAACTGTCCTATTGTTCTACCCGCACCAATTAATTAAAATGTTGAAATCATGTCAGACCCAGAACTGTCCTGTTGTTATACCAGCACCAATTAATTAAAATGTTGAAAACATGTCAGACCCAGAACTGTCCTATTGTTCTACCCGCACAAATTAATTAAAATGTTGAAATCATATCAGACCCAGCACTGTCATATTGTTCTACCCGCACAAATTAATTAAAATGTTGAAATCATATCAGACCCAGAACTGTCCTATTGTTCTACCCGCACAAATTAATTAAAATGTTGAAATCATATCAGACCCAGCACTGTCATATTGTTCTACCAATACCAATTAATTAAAATGTTGAAATCATGTCAGACCCAGAACTGTCCTATTGTTCTACCAGCACCAATTAATTAAAATGTTCAAATCATGTCAGACCCAGAACTGTCTTACTGCTCTATCAGCGTCAATTTGTTAATACTGATATTGACACGTATGGACAATAAGGAAATACTTATAAATATTTACTTGGACCTGTCAAAAGACACCCTGGACCACTCAATATTAATAGATAAGTTAGATGTTTAATGCGTAAAAGGAGTAGCTATAGATCAATTAAAAATTATTTAACAAATAGAAAACAGTACATAGACATTGAGGAAGATCAATCAGAAATGCTTAATAGTTCGTTATTTATAATTTATATTAATGACTGCCAAATCTAGGTCAAAATTCAACGTTATTATATAATCGAGCTAGCGTATGTTTGTACGTTAACGTGTTCCTTGTAGACGGCTTGCACCTCTGGCCCCAAACCTTCAGGGATTAATCTACAACCCCACGAATGAAACGTAACGAATAATTTTTTTTTAAATACACCGTATATCAAGGGTTCTTTGTGGTTTTTATAGTAAATCAAATATTCGCTACGAAAAACGCTAACTTCCAACAATCGCAGAATGTTTGTAATACATACAATTAGGGTACACCATGAATTTGCGAAACGAAGTCTCAGGTATAGTTTGCTACATATCATAATTAATGCACTTGATTTAAGAGATCATCACTCACAGTTTACATGGCTTCGCCATTTATATTAAGCTTTATTATATGAATAAATATATTGAACAATGTGCAATCCAACATGATTGACTAAGTCCCTGTACCTCCTTGGTTATAAATCACTCCATGTAAAACCGATTGTATGTATATTTAGTCCTTGTAATACACAGACATATACATTTCTTTTGTAGTAACGAGGCGCTAATATTACTAGGGATTTTCTTTTTTATATAAGTTAAATAATCGTTCAAATTAATTGACAGGGTGGCTTCTACAACAGCAATTAAATTTAGTCTTAGTAGGAGTCTCCCGTCCCTTATGTAACATTATTTTTATCTTCAGACCGTAGATTATATTCTTATCACTTCGTTTTTCTTGTCGACTTGAATGTAATATATTGTATGGTTTCTGTATTGAATATTCTGTTTTTATATATCTTTGGGACAATAAATATTTCCTGTACCTGTTCCTTTCCCCCATGTACAACACGTATATATGATTCCTACCACGATCTTGTTGTAGCTACAACACGTATATATGATTCCTACCAAGGTCTTGCCGTATGTACAACACGTATATATGATTCCTGCCACGGTCTTGTCGTATCTACATCACATGTATTTGTCACAGTTTCGAACTGCATCATACGCGCATAGTCTCAGATATATCGTACTAGCCATATTTCGGCCATCCAAAAAATATTAAAAAATTATTATTTTTGTATATCATAAGTTTACGAATACCTCTGCAAATATATTTTTGGGTTCCTTTTGTGTTTGTTAACATAGCTGTTTTGCCGATGTCCGTGGGCCACGTTTCTGGAAAACCTTTTTCACAGTGGCGATAATCGCAGTGTTGGATGGGTTGTAAAATTAAACAATATTATTAATACAAAGATGTTTTGTGTGATATAGAGAATGCTTGTAACTCTTCTTTTTAGCCATTGGTCAGCTGATGTTATTAGACAGCTGATACTTAGTGTCCGAATCCATATGGCCAGTACGGTAAATCGTCTTTGGTTTGGTACGAATGTCACGTCATAACATGCACTGTTTGGTTGGACAATGTTCTTGACGATTTCACAATACTGCCATTTAAAGCAACAAGCTCCAAATGCCACATGGACAAGGATGATATTGACAAGATTTACCAAAATTACTATCCATGTCAAACACAACAACAGATGGCAAGTGAATTAATAAGATTAACAAGATTTGCCATGCAAGCCAGATGGCAAGTGGACAAGGAAGCCATTGGCTTATCGAGATTCCAACAATTTTCATCTACGTGTAACCCGCTCTCCATAAGATATGTGCGAACCTTGTTTTTCAACATATTCATTCTGCTGGCCGTTACACAATCCGTAGAAACATTTTTCCATTCATTTATTTCGTCTGTGAGAACGAGTACTTCATGATATCCAATTTACCCTGATCCTTTACTAATTTGACCTCATGTCCTCTAGTTCTATTATCTTTCTTGAGTGAGAAAAACGTACTTCTATCAATACCTTCATACCCATTCAACATGTTAAAATTTCAATCTGTTCTCCTCTTAACCACCTCCTTGTCTCTATGATTGTTAAACCACATTCTTTTAGGCGTCCTTCGTGACTAAGGTATCTTAGTTCTTGAATAATTTTTATCTGCTCTCCTCTGTATTTGTTATAAGTCTATATGTATAAGTGTACAAGGAAGCCAGCAGCTTATCGAGTTATCAACGTTATTATTCACCTACGTGTAAACCGCCCTTCTCAG